>JAAKFY010000007.1:38808956-38826456 GCA_011823955.1 Dissostichus mawsoni
CAAACACTGAAAGCTTGAAACTGCGAGTAACGTGCGGTCCACCGGGCCTTTCTCTCCACGTTAATGAACTTCAGAGGGTTTTTTGTGAACTCAGAAACACGGTTTTCCGCTGTAAACGCAAAGAGGAGGGCGGCATATGTTCTGGCGATGATGAGGGAATCAGAAGATAAACGAGGTTGGTGGGAGTTTACGTGACAGAAATATGGCAGGAACAAATTATAAGAGGCTATTTCTCAACTTGCTGATGTTCACGCTTTATTGAAATCCCTGTAAGGTTGTAGGGGGAATTTCCTCTCTGTGATAACTCTGATTATCCTGAGTCTATATAAAGCCCCCCCCCCCCCCCTCTCGGGAATGAACATGGTCACTGTACAGAAAACTCTGCATGCATGTCGCTCTCATTACTGATAGCAGGGACTTTCGCTGCTCCACTTTAAAGGGCCCATGTCATGGCCATTTCCACTGATCATAATTCCATTGTTGAGGTATACTAAAATACAGCATCTCTGTAAAGTGTGTGTATTCAGCAGTATTCACTCTCTCACTAAACGGCTCGTTGCAGCTCTTGCCCCCCCCTCCCTGTGAGCACAGTGTGCTCTGATTGGTCGGGACGTTGTGAATCGCGCTGAGCTCCGTGGAGGTGTGGTTTCCTTGTTTCGCGATACACAGCGAAACACAGCCAAACTCATCCTGAGCACACACAAACTCACAGCCGAAGTAAAGACAATAAGTGTGGCTTGATATTGAGTAAGAAAAAGGTTGATAAACGCTGTGAGAATGGGTCTGCAGAGAGAATTTCAGAGAGATCCCAACTGTCTGTTATCAGCCTGCAGCCAGGGATGAGAAATCAGCAGAGCTGCCTGCACTGAGTGTGTGTGTGAGGAAGTCCGTGGATTGGTCAATTTGGACCAATCAGCAGAGGCTTAACATAACGGCTCCGCGGACGTAACGTAACGGCTCCACGGATTGGTCCATTTGGTTCCGGGTACGAGCTGACGTCAGCTCGTACCCGGAACCAAACGGACCAATCCGTGGAGCAAAGAAAGAAACTGAGAAATCTCCAACGAGGCGTTTTGGGGAGGAATTTTCTATGTTAGAGTTTTACTCGCTACAGGGGTGTACTTTGAGGGTTTGTGACTCTGCAGGACCGTTTACATGCATAAAAACCTACATAACACACAAGGTGACGGGTAATAACCAGAAAAGCATGACACCTCTCCTTTAAAACTGAACTGATTATTTATGGTGGAGGGATGGCAGTGGTGTAATGTGAATGTTTGAAGTCATGAAGTGCAATATTAGTGGTTTTATACTTATAGTCTATTTGTAGCTCATAGTCTTATGTGAACCCAGTACCCAACGTTTTATGATAGAAATGTATAGTCTCCAGATCATAGAAACTGCAGGATGCTAACCTGCATATGTTGGGCAATTGGCCAAATTAGTTGTGTTTATTAGCATTATTAGTATTATAGCTTACGTTGACTTGGTAAAAAGTGTCTTGGCCGATTTGGACGGTTCAGGGAGAATGATTTTGGAGGTTATTGAGGATGCTGAGTCAATTTCTGACATTTTCAGGATAAAACATTAACCATAAAGTGGCTGTATTTGTACTCTCTGTGGGCTGATATTGATACATTTTGGGTCGATTTGTAAGATTTAAGGGACTGATTGCTTAATGATTGGAAAGAAATGTGTCCACAGTAGAGATACTAATGTTCATCTTGTGCTCTCTATATCCAATTGACGCAACACTACTCATGGTAGTCATAATCGGCCAACAGAGAGAACAGATATGGCCACTTTCTGGTGAAAACTGCCTTCTTTGAACCTGAAAATGTCAGAAATCAACTCAGCATCCTCAATAACCTCCAAAACTGTCCAAATCGGCAAAACCATTTTTTTTACTGTTGTTATATAAGCTTTAATGCCATTAATTTGAATTAATGCAACTTATGTTAATGTTGCAAATGGCCCAACATATGCAAGTTATCATCCAGCAGTTTCTATGTGCTGGAGACCCTTATATACATTTCTATCATAAAACTTTGGGGTCTCAACATTTCCAGGTTCACAGTGCTGGCAACTAGACTATTAAGCAGAGGAAAGAATCTCACTGGCCTCTCCTGGCTAAAGTTTAACTCACAAACCGACAACAGCTCATCCACCCAACTCCTGCACCTCCTCTCCTGCTCCAGTGTCCCAAGGCGTCCCTCAGGGTTCTGTGTTCGGTCCTGTCCTCTTTATCATCTAACTCCACTTCCACTGCTACGCCGACGATGTCCACCTCCACATCTCAACAAAATCCATCACTGCAACCATCTCCACTTTCACTCACTGAAATACAATCCTGGATGCAAAACAACCTCCTCGTACTCAACTGTGATAAATCTGACAGATCCCTCACCCAAAAATCCCTCACATTTCACACTCCGTCCCCCTCCCCATACATCCGCAACCTCTGAGTCATTTTTGACAGCAACTTCTCCTTTGAAAACCATATCAAGCACATCACCAAAACCACCCTCTGATATATGAATTTTAATATCTATAAGTGTCTCTGAGCACCTTTTAAAAGCACTCTCTAAATAAAATGTATTACTGTTATTACTTATCTTTCTCGTCGCCCTCTCTAGGGTTCTGACCTAATCTTGTGTGATAAAAAAAGCAGAGCAATGAGTTTCTATTTTCAAGATTAAACTGCCCATTTAAAACTGACATTTATTGCGAGCAACCCAATCCACCTGGGTAATAATCCTGCTATTTATTCAACATCACGATGCGACACACCTGTTCTCGGATGGTTTATCTTCATTTGTTCACAGAAAGGGAGGTAGAGAGAAACAAGAATGTGTGTACATAAAAACGACTTCACTTTCTGCAAACTTGGAGCTACACAAATGTATCTGTGTTCAGTACATGTCCTCCATGTGGAGAACGGGGATGTGAGGTAACTGACTGTGTTTATTTCTGCTGATTTAATCATATATTGGACCGTGGCTCCTACACGCACTCAGAAGCTTCTCTCGTTTCTCCACTGTCTGAAACGAAGGCTTCAGATCATGTCAGATGAAAGCAGAAATCTGACCAACAGGGACCAACAGTCCGTGAGATGGATTGTGGACATGAGCGTAGCAGCACTAACGAGCCACGTATCTCAGTTTAAAGTGTTTTAAAGTCCTGTCACAAACCAGTGGCACCACTTCTGTCTGTGCTTTGATTCAGAACTCACTGCTCAGTATATTAGACCCAATGGGAATTAAACATCCAGCACGACTCGGCTGCAGTCAGAGGGGAAAATCAAGCTCCAAGAAAAGTGCGCCGGGCTTTGAAGACAATTCTCTTTGTGGTCAAACCGTCAAGCCAGAAATACTTTTTCCATTGACTTACATTGAGAGAGAGGGGTCTCAGATCATTATTATGAAGTTCAACGTTAGTTCAATCAGGACTTCTGTGTCTCAAGTCGGGTACAATTCTAAGTCCATCCATCCATCCATCCATCCATCCATCCATCCATCCATCCATCCCATCCATCCATCCATCCATCCATCCATCCATCCATCCATCCATCCATCCATCCATCCATCCATCCATCCATCCATCCATCCATCCATCCATCCATCCATCCATCCATCCATCCGTCCATCCATCCATCCATCCGTCCGTCCATCCATCCATCCGTCCATCCATCCATCCATCCATCCATCCATCTTCTCCCGCTTATCCGTGGTCGGGTCGCGGAGGTATCAGTTCCACCAGAGAGCCCCAAACGTTCCTTTCCCTGGCCACATCAACCAGCTCTGACTGGGATCCCTCCACCTGGTCCTAGGTCTACCCCTCGGTCTGCTCCCAGCTGGACGTGCCTGGAACACCTCCCTAGGGAGGCGCCCAGGTGGCATCCTTACTAGGTGCCCGAACCACCTCAACTGGCTCCTTTCGACGCGAAGGAGGAGCGGTTCAACTCCGAGTCCCTCCCGGATGACTGAACTTCTCACCTTATCCCTAAGGGAGACGCCAGCCACCCTGCGGAGAAAACCCATCTCGGCCGCTTGTATCCGCGATCTCGTTCTTTCGGTCATGACCCATCCTTCATGACCATAGGTGAGGGTAGGAACGAAAATGGCCAGGTAGACAGAGAGCTTTGCCTTCTGGCTCAGCTCTCTTTTCGTCACAACGGTGCGGTAAAGCGACTGCAGTACCGCTCCCGCTGCTCCGATTCTCCGGCCCATCTCACGCTCCATTGTTCCCTCACTCGAGAACAAGACCCCGAGATACTTGAACTCCTTCACTTGGGGTAAGGACTCATTCCCTACTTGGAGTGGACAGTCCATTGGGGAGTGCACCGCCACATTAAATACTGTAAACTCTGTGCAGTGTGTGAATTTCAGCAGGTAAGTGTTAAGTTGCTATCCTGAAATAAGGTCTGTGGTTAACACAAGCTGAAGAGATGTTTGTTCTACAACATAAAATACGTCAGTAAATACCCACTGGTGGATTTAAAAACGGATGTTGCTAACAAGTGTCTAAATGAGACGACTAAACGTCATCACGCCCAATATTAGCCGCCTTTAGCTTAGCGGTGGTGACGTGAAGTCATGTGACCGTGCTGTAATTCCTTTATAGCCCAACATTAGCCTCCTTTAGCTTAGCGGTGGTGACGTGAAGTCATGTGACTGTGCTGTAGTTCCTTTATATCCCAACATTAGCCGCCTTTAGCTTAGCGGTGGTGACGTGAAGTCATGTGACCGTGCTGTAGTTCCTTTATATCCCAACATTAGCCGTCTTTAGCTTAGCGGTGGTGACGTGAAGTCATGTGACCGTGCTGTAGTTCCTTTATAGCCCAACATTAGCCGCCTTTAGCTTAGCGGTGGAGACGTGAAGTCATGTGACCGTGCTGTAGTTCCTTTATAGCCCAACATTAGCCGCCTTTAGCTTAGCGGTGGTGACGTGAAGTCATGTGACCGTGCTGTAGTTCCTTTATAGCCCAACATTAGCCACCTTTAGCTTAGCGGTGGTGACGTGAAGTCATGTGACCGTGCTGTAGTTCCTTTATAGCCCAACATTAGCCACCTTTAGCTTAGCGGTGGTGACGTGAAGTCATGTGACCGTGCTGTAGTTCCTTTATAGCCCAACATTAGCCACCTTTAGCTTAGCGGTGGTGACGTGAAGTCATGTGACTGTGCTGTAGTTCCTTTATAGCCCAACATTAGCCACCTTTAGCTTAGCGGTGGTGACGTGAAGTCATGTGACCGTGCTGTAGTTCCTTTATAGCCCAACATTAGCCACCTTTAGCTTAGCGGTGGTGACGTGAAGTCATGTGACCGTGCTGTAGTTCCTTTATAGCCCAACATTAGCCACCTTTAGCTTAGCGGTGGTGACGTGAAGTCATGTGACCGTGCTGTAGTTCCTTTATAGCCCAACATTAGCCACCTTTAGCTTAGCGGTGGTGACGTGAAGTCATGTGACCGTGCTGTAGTTCCTTTATAGCCCAACATTAGCCACCTTTAGCTTAGCGGTGGTGACGTGAAGTCATGTGACCATGCTGTAGTTCCTTTATAGCCCAACATTAGCCGCCTTTAGCTTAGCGGTGGTGACGTGAAGTCATGTGACCGTGCTGTAGTTCCTTTATAGCCCAACATTAGCCACCTTTAGCTTAGCGGTGGTGACGTGAAGTCATGTGACTGTGCTGTAGTTCCTTTATAGCCCAACATTAGCCACCTTTAGCTTAGCGGTGGTGACGTGAAGTCATGTGACCGTGCTGTAGTTCCTTTATAGCCCAACATTAGCCTCCTTTAGCTTAGCGGTGGAGACGTGAAGTCATGTGACCGTGCTGTAGTTCCTTTATAGCCCAACATTAGCTACCTTTAGCTTAGCGGTGGTGACGTGAAGTCATGTGACCGTGCTGTAGTTCCTTTATAGCCCAACATTAGCTACCTGGCATCATTTTTGTTTCACTTGCATGTTTTTTGGAAAATGTGTGTTTTTATAATTGCATCGTCTCGCCGTTGAAGCACCTGTCGGTCTCCGTACAAATGACGCATTAAATCCCAAATACGGTTTCTCTCTATGACGTCTAAATGCTCTCTGTGCACCCGGTCGCTCTCAACATTGAATTGTTATTTTCCTCTCTGACACTGTTCTCACTACAGAGCAAATTATTCATACTTTTACACAATGATGATTTCAATCAGATGCTAAAATAGGGTGAAATTGCCCTAAAGGTACAAAAGTCTAGGATCATGTTTGTGCCGTAATATCATTAGAGCAATATCTTTGTATGAATCAGACCCTGAGACAGAAAGCAGCTGCAGATAAAGCCCTTACTGAAGTCTCTGTGAATTCATTGAGCTCTAAAAATGAACTCCGTCTGGATTTGAGCTCGTTAAGCTTCCCCCTCAGGACTCACAGTCACTGTGGACACTAATTGACTGTTATTCTCCACTACACTCCAACAAGAAGAAGTTCATCCAAGCTGAGCAACAAGGAAGGGTCCAAATATCCCAGTAAGCCCGTTGTCTCCGCTCTCGTCTCGTGTTGTTGCTCATGTTTGTTTGTTTGTTTTATATTTGGGGTATTACTGTAGTTGAGCTCTCCTCGGCTCCAGGCACCAGCGTCAGGGTTTATTTGTTTGATCATTTATTTGTCCCGATTATCATTAACTGATGCATGACAGCGGTTGTTCTTCCTGGGCTCAACGCAGCTTACACAGAGACAATACAGAAACACAAGGCATCCTTTAAACTGGGGACGCTGGGAACATGTCCCCTTTTGGAAATGGCCAATTTTGTGTATATTGTGTTCACAGAAACGTGGCCCTTCAATAGTGTTTTTATCTGTCAGACAAATCGGTCATCTGTATATCTTTCTCACTCTGTAATGCTGGTTTATTCCTATTTCGTTTTGAGATGTTAATATTTTAGAATTGCTTATTTCTACTCTTTAAATGTGTTATTATGTGCAATGCCTTGTTTTGTTTTACCCCAAATTGGGATTAATAAAGTACATTTGATCTTATTTTATCTGCATTTTGTCCCCACCACTTTGCATCAGGATAATCTGTGGAAAATGTTCGGAAAATAACACAAAGAATTGTACACTTTGAGAAAGCTGTATTTGCACAGCAGAACATGAAGAGTCTGGAGGGCTCTTCAAACTTTCTGGGTGTATTTCTAGTGACCCAAGTGGTGCAATTTGGACCTGCGACACGTTTAATATTAGCAATACTTGAAGAAAGAATAGCTTTGCACCAGCGTAGCATAGTTACTGCTCTAGTTGTCAAAAAAAGTTCTGTGTGCTAAAACGATTTCCCCATTAACAGAAAGTACATGAACCTCTTACACAGCAAGGAACACTGAATAAGTAAAGACCTTTTAGTGCTTTTTTAACCCTTTAACTGCCAGCGCCACCATTTGGTAGAGCACATTTTGTGTCTTGATATGTTGTTGAAAAAAAAAGAAAAAGAAGTTGAACTCCATCTGATTCAGCCAGCTCTACCTCTGGTTGACGTGTTATGCACAAAACAACCTCTAGATGTCACTGTGGTTCGAACAGAAAGCCCTTCAGTAGCTTCCACTGAGAAAGTTGGCAATGCTAAAAATCACTGCTGAAGAAATCACTCTTTTTGGTGAACTCTTGTAAGGTAACCATATCCTTTTTGACATATTTTAGTGTCAGAGCACTTACTGAACATATTTAGATAACTTGATGCACAAAAAAAGTTTTAATAAGGGTGTAATTAATTTTTTGAAAATATGCTCAACCAACCGGTCGAATTGGCTTTTTATGGTAAACAAGCAATATGACTTTTTCAGAGTTTCAGAGATGTTTTCCAATAAAATATGGTAAATAAATGTCTAGATTCATGGTAATATTACTAAATCTAGTACTGCCTTATGAGTCTCAGAGTGAAAGAGTGATAATAATTTATATAGCACCTTTCATGCATGGCATTCAGCCCAAAGTTGCACACAGATGAGCAAGTTAGGCCAACACAGGATATAGACATTTGCTGTTAGGCCAGTGGTTTCCTGTTAGGCCAATTCAGCATATACAGTAAGATGAGCAAGTCTTTTCTTTATTATGAAAAACACTTTACATTACTTTTTTACATTTTTTTTTTTTACAATTATAATTTATTATCTTTTATGAATATAAATAATATAATTGTATATATTGCTCATTTTCCATAAAAGAAACAAATGTATTTCAGTTTGTGTTTTATTTGAGTTTGATGTGTACAAATACTGTACTGTATGATGATTGTTGAAAATGCACTTTTACCATAAAAGGCCAGCTCGACCAGTTGGTAGAGGCTCATAAAAACAAAACTGTGTGGTCAGTCAAAAAAAAATAAAATTATTTGTGGCCCATTTGATAAAAAATGCAAACAAATAATTTTTCCATAGCTTTTTTCTTGGTCCGGCAGTTCAAGGGTTAAAAGCGTGTATTATTTTGTTCTGTAAATGATATGTTCCCAATCTAGTAAAAGGACCTCCATTAGCGCGCTTTGTTGGATGATTGTGTTTTATCTGCACCAAAGGGTATTTTGTAAGAATAAATAAATCAAGACCTGAGTACTTCTACTTTTACTCAAGGACAACATCTGAGTACTTTCCCCACCTCTGGTCTGAACCACCTTCACATTTAACGCACTTGATGAACTACTTTAGTTGAATACTTTCTCTCGTGACATTTGCATGCAGTATTTACTGCCTAATACAGGTGAATAAATGAGGCACTCTATATTCGGTGTGTCTATAACAGGTTTCTGAACATTGCATTTGCAGCGTTGCACCACATTGTGTGTGGGGACAGATGACGACAGACTGCTAAAAATACACACACTAAGCAAATGCAATCCCCCCCCAGTGTTAATGCGCCGTACAACAAAATGCTGCCGTAAGCAGAGTCAGAGAAAAGGACGATCCAAGTTCACAGCAAGAAGCCCGAGTGGAACGGATAACATTAATGATGGCTCGACCCATCTCTCACACACACACACACACACACACACACACACACACACACACACACACACACACACACACACACACACACACACACACACACACACACACACACACACACACACACACACACACACACACTCCTGCTGAGATGTGTCAAAATGAAGCTGTGTACTAATTCCTCCACTCCCACCTTATACAGTATTCATTATATGTTTAAAGACTTTTTCTGACCTGCTCAGGGAGCTTTGCTCGGTTTAATTACTGACCTCACAACAGAGGAAGTCCTGCCAGATCCAGATGTGTTTCCAGATAATTCCTTAAAGAAGTCTTGGTTACTCTGCATGAGTCAACTATCAACGGAAAGACAATCGCCCGCTTTTAAGAAACCAAATATCGAGAGTTTGTACGTTTTAGAATGCTTTGATTTCCTGTTTTCAGACCAATAGGAACCGTAGATGACCATCGGTCCATTTATGGTTGAATATGTTTGTTTTCTATTAATGTCGTTGCTTTTATTGGTTGTAATGTGTGTACCCCTTAAAAAACAAGATGTTCAATCTGAAAGGGCTTAAACGTCGGCATATACATTGCATTTAGCTGATGCTTTCATCCAAAGCGAAGTATAATAAGCGTAATGAACCATGTACAACATGAACAGTGCTGACATCTTTTGTGATGGAAAAGGTGTAGACACACGTGTAGACAAAAAAACAACCAGTGCAGGAAAAACAGACTCAGCAGCTGCTAACAAATGAAGCAGTGAGTTATCTGCTGATCTGTGGTAAAGTTGGCGGGTTGTGTTAACGTGGAGTTATTCAATAAATAAAGAATATCCTGGTTCTGACCTACAGCTCCTCCTTCCTCCTCATCATCACAACATGACTCTGCACCGCCTGTTGGAGGTCAGACCTTCATCAGACCCCTGCTAACAGATCCTGTTTGTGACCAGGAGAGGATCAGACCAGGATCAGGTCTGACCTGAAGCAGTCTCCACTGAGAGGGAGGGAAACCAGTAGACTGTAGCCAATTAGGATCCGCCACTGCTGTCATGTGTCTGCAGGATAAAGCCTAGGAGGAAGAAGGACTCAGATCTGGTACTGGGCATGCAAAAACTTGGCCTCAATCCGGAAAGAAGTACAGTGCCTTTTCAGATTTGGAATCAAAACATTGCTTCGATAATTGAAGTAATGATTCTAATAGCTGTGTCACTTTGGGACAAAAGACTGCAGACAGGAGCGTATGATGTGTTTAATCACAAGAGAGATCTCAGTCATCAAATACAATCTCTTTGTTTAACCCTTGTATGGTGTTCATATTTGTTACTCAGCCAGTGTTCATGGGTCTGGTGGACCCGCTGCCTTTTTGGGCTTCAATTCAACACAATCAAACTATTTTATGTTAAAATACTCAATGAGTATTGAGTACTTCATCTCAATTAGAAGCAATATAAACAGCACAGATGGTTAATCTTTGCCCTTTTAAATTTGTTAGATCACATTAATGAATTAAATTGCTACTCGTTTTTTTGCCCGCTGACCGGCTGGTCCTGTGGCTCGTCTTTTTGAGCTGATGCTCAATCTCATCCTCTTCCTCAATCTCATCCTCTTCTTCAAAGTCACTGTCAGACTCAGAATTCTCAGAAATGTGATCCTCACATTCTGAAGCCTCTTCCTCTTCCTCTACATTATCATCAAATGGTTCTCTCTCTTCCAAAATCATTTGCAAGGCCCTCTGAGCAGAGAACCTTTTGGTCATCTTGATCAGTTGTGATAAGGACCCCAACTGGCGAAGCTTTATTTATTGTGTCTCACCCTAAATTTGCAGCTGGGATAGAATGTGAAAATAAATAAAGATTGGTTCCCGCGAGACATAATGCGGGAATGTGAGAGCAGACAGGTGTTGGTGACTTTATCAACAATGTTGCAGCCTTGTGCGGGAATGGCAGGGGGCAGAAACACAAAAGTCTCACACATACACACACATACATACACACACACACACACACACACACAACACACACACACAGACACAGACACAGACACACACACACACACAGACACACACACACACACACACACACACACACACACACACACACACACACCACACACACACACACACACACACACACACACACACACACACACACACACACACACACACACACACACAAGGCCCGAACCAAGCCCCCAGGAAGTGCGCCGGACTCTGATGAAAATATTCGTTGTGTCCAAACGGCGGTACTACAATTTCCGTATCAGTCCGTGACGTCACCCGGCCCAGAAAGACTTTCCCCATTGACTAACATTGGGAAAGAGACGTCTGTAAATCAGCGGATAATTTTTTTTAACTAAATAAACTACCCAGTATGAACTATTTTATAGCCCTTATTAGAATCATTAGGTCCTTAAAGTTGTAAAATGCACTAAAAGCAGAATCTAGATTTATTTTCTGTCTTCATTCATTCTACTGAGCCGAGAGTGCTCCGGGGGCGGGGCTTAATGGCAGGAGGCGGGGCTTAAGGGGCGCATGCTCTGTGAGCGCACATACGGGTTCTTCTGCTCTGACAGCCAGGCATGACGGGGATATCTTTGACGTTTCGCCCGCGTTGCGCTCTCTCAAAAGTTGGGCCATTTTGTCCTCATGCGCCAATGAGCCGCTCTCATAGGAAATAACAAGACCCCGACGCTGTATCCAGTTCTTATTATACATCCATGCTCCGAACACCCTGTATGTAAGGTAAATGTCTAGGGGGGGTTTACAATGGGTGGTCATTGAAAATGTGTTCTGATATATGTTCTTCACAGAAAATGAGCCAAGGCCATTGAGTGTGAGTTTGAAAAAATAATTTATCATATCATTTTTCTTTAGCTAAATAATGAAAATGGGTCCCACAGACCCGAACACCATACAAGGGTTAAGGAGTCAGTCAACTGTACATCAACCAGAGTCCTGCAGAGTTGGAATAGACAGAGGAAGATGATCAGTGGGGGCCCCGCCCCCGAGCTCCCACTCTCGGCTCAGTAGAATGAATGGAGACAGAAAATAAGTCTAGATTTGGCTTTTAGTGCATTTTACAACTTTAAGGACCTAATAATTATAATAAGGGCTATAAAATAGTTCATACTGGGTAGTTTATTTAGTTAAAAAAAATTATCCACCGATTTACAGACGTCTCTTTCCCCATGTTAGTCAATGGGGGAAAGTCTTTCTGGGCCGGGTGACGTCACGGACTGATACGGAAATTGTAGTACCGCCGTTTGGACACAACGATATGTCAAAATTAACTTAGCTAACCAGGTGTGGATGCAGGTCAGAATCTCATGGACGATGCAGATGTTCCCTTTTTGGTCTTACCTGTAGAGCGTTATGCAGCTGCAGGTGCCAGGAGTGAGTACATTTAAAAATGTGTATCTGCTGATGTCAGGACATATTATATCATGTCTCTCAAACGGTGAACTGGATTTGGCATTTAACCAATTTACTGTTATCTTTAAGAATAAATGTGACTATAGGATCACACTGTGTCAATGTTTGGTCTATTAAACACGGAAATACAATTATAGTTCCTGTTGGGGTTAAAACATCGTTATAATATATATTTTTTCGAAATAATCCAGTGTTTTAGGGCAGTGATTCTCAAATTGGGGTACGCGGACCGCTAGGGCTACGTTGGGGTACTGCAGGGGGTACGTGAGATAAAAAAAACATGCATTATTACAAAAATAATCTTAGTACAATAAGTTAAATAGAAAACACAATTTTATATAAAATATTCCTAGAACCACCAAGGGGGTCCTCATATAAACATGTCAAATGTGTGTATTGTATTTTATAGTTTTTCATAATATATCATTTTCTTCATTGGTTTGTTAAACATATGTTACTTCAATTGAAAAACTCCTTGGAAATGTTTTACATTTTTTTTCGTTATGTTATTTTTTTAATGCATAAAGATGAAAATATCCTTAGTTTGTTGTAATTCATGAAACACACACTGATGGAAAATCACTGTATTGTAATAATTTATATAAGCTTTTTCTATCAAAAATGTTCGGGGTCGGTCAGGGGGAACCAGGGAGAAAAGGTTTCAAAGGGGGAACATTACTGAAAAAAGTTTGAGAAGCACTGATTTAGGGTATTCATTTTTAAATGTTGTGTTTAAAATTAGACAAAACAAGCTTTCTTAATTGTACATTTGACTTCCCCATAGTCTAAAACATATAACCCAATACCAAAATCATCAAAATGGATCCAGTGGTTAAAATTCTGTTGTAAAATACTGCTGGAAATGGCGGCCATCTTGGAAGATAGGCGCACGTTTGGAAATGGCGGCCATCTTGGAAGATAGTCGCACGTTTGGAAATTCAAGTGGCCAACAGGCTTTTTTAAATAAAGGACCCCAAAGGGACAATTTTTGGAAATGTTTGGTGCTTGTATCCACTTATAGCTATCTGCAGTCATAGGCACATGTGTTACATAACCTTACATCCATCTCCATTGACTCTGAATCTGTCCTTTGGGTAGTTGCAGTTTCACATTCTTTGTTAATAGGAGATATAAATCAAGGGAATAATCTTCACTTTGAGGCTTAATTGACGGCTCTCTGATATCAGCACACAGTGGTTACATGTTAACGGGTTATTAGTCCTGATATTTGGATCCTCCGGAGCAGATGGTTATGACATTAGGAAAGAGGTGGGCCTGCTCTGCTTCACTAACGAGTTTTTATTTTAAATGTAATCATTATTGGTACAAACTGATATTTATTTGCCCGGTGTAATGACTTTGTTTAACAGCTTTCTGTGACTTTAGTGTCTGTACGAGTGCATCAATTTATTCTGAAGGATGTTAACAAACTAATCCTGATGATGGTGGTTCTGCTTACCAACAAATACATGTCCATTGAGAGGATAACAGTCAGTCTTGCATGTTTTTATTTATCTAATCAATAAAATATAACCCTCAGTCTGGATTTGATATCAGCCATGTTTCTCTAAGCTTTACAGAGCGAGTGCCAGAGGACTCTACAAGGACGAGACGATGTAATGCGAGATAATGAAGAGATTTCACAAATAAAATGAAGTGATTGATGGCGTTGAGCACAAGAGGTGAAGTCAATGTCACTGCATTTCTCATTACAGCCAAACAGAATCCTGTAAATAGCACACATACAGTATGGCACAGAATACATGAGGAGGACTGAAGAAGACTCATCAAAATGCTTTAAACAACCAATACAACTAATTAGAATCTGCCTTACAACAGAAGACACTGATTAAAATGTACCTCCACTATTAAACTCATTGTGCTAACGTTCCTAACCAGATTTTCCCCGGGGGAATAAAAGAGCTTTGTGTCTCTCTCTGACTGAAGGAGAATTAAAAGGTCTCCTTAGAGAAGGTGAGGAAGATATAATGGAATCAAAATGGACTGCCAGGAACATTTATATGACAATAACTCATTCTGTCAGCAAATTCATCTTTTTAAACTGGATTTAATAAAGTTGTCTGGGTCCTTTTAAATAGATCCCAGTGTGTTCTGTTGTGGAAAGTTAAAACTAAAATAGCCTAACATTAGCCGCCTTTAGCTTGACGGTGTTGACGTGAAGTAATGTGACCTTGGTGTGGTTATTTTATAGCCCAACATTAGCCTCCTTTAGCTTAGCGGTGTTGACGTGAAGTCATGTGACCGTGCTGTAGTTCCTTTATAGCCCAACATTAGCCACCTTTAGCTTAGCGGTGGGCTTGAAGTCATGTGACCTTGCTGTGGTTCCTTTATAGCCCAACATTAGCCACCTTTAGCTTAGCGGTGGTGGCGTGAAGTCATGTGACCGTGCTGTAGTTCCTTTATAGCCCAACATTAGCCACCTTTAGCTTAGCGGTGGTGACGTGAAGTCATGTGACCTTGCTGTGGTTCCTTTATAGCCCAACATTAGCCACCTTTAGCTTAGCGGTGGTGACGTGAAGTCATGTGACCGTGCTGAAGTTCCTTTATAGCCCAACATTAGCCACCTTTAGCTTAGCGGTGGTGACGTGAAGTCATGTGACCGTGCTGAGTTCCTTTATAGCCCAACATTAGCCACCTTTAGCTTAGCGGTGGTGATGTGAAGTCATGTGACCGTGCTGTAGTTCCTTTATAGCCTAACGTTTTACTTCAGAAATGATAAAGTGTGTTAATATGTGGAGATTATCCTGCTGAAGTAAACGTCTAAGTACACTCAGGAGGAACCAACATCAATAATTCAGTTTGCAGCAGGGAGCTATCAGAGGTAGATTAGGTCACTTTCTCACTGGATAAATAGACATGTTTTATGTAACAGTAAAGAAAAAAGAAATTTCTCTGGAAACGTAGTTATTGTTAAGGTCTGACTGCCAGTAAAAAAAGTCTGTGCAGCGTTTCGAGGCCAGTATTTTAGAGAGGAGGACGTTGTAAGTAGATAACGATGACAAACATCAGAGCCTCTTCAGTTTCGGGTGTTCTCGGGCCGCTCTAATAAACTCATTATCTGTCGAGTGTTGCTCTTCATCTTCCCCAATGTCACCCTCGCTCTTCGATAACAGCTGCTTATTACCAACATGCTGTGGCCCTTAGCTGCTCACATGAGATTCCTCAGTGCCTGCGGGTATACACGTTAAACAGTTCAATAGGATTCATTCTGAATGCTGTGCTGCAGATTTATCCTCAACCTTTGTTCTGCAGTCACTTCCTCTCAGGTGCTGCTGTAGGTTTTTCAATTACATCCAAAGGTAGAAGTACTCAGATCTTGTACTTCAGTAAAAGTAGAAGTACTCAGATATTGGACTGAGTAAAAGTAGATGTACTCAGATCTTGTACTTGAGTAAAAGTAGAAGTACTCAGATCTTGTCTTGAGTAAAAGTAGAAGTACTCAGATCTTGTACTTGAGTAAAAGTAGAAGTACTCAGATCTTGTACTTGAGTAAAAGTAGAAGTACTCAGATCTTGTACTTGAGTTAAAAGTAGAAGTACTCAGATCTTGTACTTGAGTAAAAGTAGAAGTACTCAGATCTTGTCTTGAGTAAAAGTAGAAGTACTCAGATCTTGTTCTTGAGTAAAAGTAGAAGTACTCAGATCTTGTTCTTGAGTAAAAGTAGAAGTACTCAGATCTTGAGTAAAAGTAGAAGTACTCAGATCTTGTACTTGAGTAAAAGTAGAAGTACTCAGATCTTGTACTTTAGTAAAAGTAGAAGTACTCAGATCTTGTACTTGAGTAAATGTAGAAGTACTCAGATCTTGTACTTTAGTAAAAGTAGAAGTACTCAGATCTTGTCTTGAGTAAAAGTAGAAGTACTCAGATCTTGTACTTGAGTAAAAGTAGAAGTACTCAGATCTTTCTTGAGTAAAAGTAGAAGTACTCAGATCTTGAGTAAAAGTAGAAGTACTCAGATCTTGTACTTGAGTAAAAGTAGAAGTACTCAGATCTTGTACTTTAGTAAAAGTAGAAGTACTCAGATCTTGTACTTGAGTAAAGTAGAAGTACTCAGATCTTGTACTTAGTAAAAGTAGAAGTACTCAGATCTTGTACTTGAGTAAAAGTGAATTACTCAGATCTTGTACTTTAGTAAAAGTAGAAGTACTCAGATCTTGTACTTGAGAAAAGTAGAAGTACTCAGATCTTGTACTTGAGTAAAAGTAGAAGTACTCAGATATTGGACCTGAGTAAAAGTAGATGTACTCAGATCTTGTACTTTAGTAAAAGTAGAAGTACTCAGATATTGGACCTGAGTAAAAGTAGAGATACTAGAAGTACTCAGATCTTGTACTTGAGTAAAAGTAGAAGTACTCAGATCTTGTTGAGTAAAAGTTGAATTACTCAGATCTTGTACTTGAGTAAAAGTAGAAGTACTCAGATCTTGTACTTGAGTAAAAGTAGAATTACTCAGATCTTGTACTTGAGTAAAAGTAGAAGTACTCAGATCTTGTACTTGAGTAAAAGTAGAAGTACTCAGATCTTGTACTTGAGTTAAAGTAGAAGTACTCAGATCTTGTACTTGAGTAAAAGTAGAAGTACTCAGATCTTGTTCTTGAGTAAAAGTAGAAGTCCTCAGATCTTGTACTTGAGTAAAAGTAGAAGTACTCAGATCTTGTTCTTGAGTAAAAGTAGAAGTACTCAGATCTTGAGTAAAAGTAGAAGTACTCAGATCTTGTACTTGAGTAAAAGTAGAAGTACTCAGATCTTGTACTTTAGTAAAAGTAGAAGTACTCAGATCTTGTACTTGAGTAAATGTAGAAGTACTCAGATCTTGTACTTTAGTAAAAGTAGAAGTACTCAGATCTTGTACTTGAGTAAAAGTAGAAGTACTCAGATCTTGTACTTTAGTAAAGTAGAAGTACTCAGATCTTGTACTTGAGTAAAAGTAGAAGTACTCAGATATTGGACCTGAGTAAAAGTAGATGTACTCAGATCTTGTACTTGAGTAAAAGTAGAATTACTCAGATATTGGACCTGAGTAACAGTAGAAGTATCAGATCTTGTACTTTAGTAAAAGTAGAAGTACTCAGATATTGGAC
>JAAKFY010000007.1:38831456-38851456 GCA_011823955.1 Dissostichus mawsoni
AAGTGGCCACTGTGGAAGAAGAACTTTGGAAAGTAAATACCCTAAAATCTGAGGTTTACTGGTGAGTTTTCACATAGTTAATGCATTCAGAATCTTCCCTCTGAGGGGTTTTCATGAATATTGTGATGTTTGTTAGTCAGCAGGGTGTCAGAAACACCACAGGTCTGATTTCAAGAGGGAGCAGCTGGGGAGAAAGAGGAACTCCTTTAATGTTGGAGCGGATCCAATTTAGTTTCACTTTATTGAGCATTGCAAGGTTTTCGGGTGCATTCATGTGGTGTCGGAATAATTGGATAAATTAGATCCAGGACTCGGAAAGCAACGCATCTTTCCAGCATTCGCATTTCCACATTACGACTTCAATTACTGAGCATGTGAATGCACCGATGCTCTGCAGAGTGCGTCATAGTTGGAAATAAATCTTTCTCTCCACCTTGTTTATTGATTGTTGTTTAGGGTTTAAAGTGTAGAGGTTAATCTTCTGGTTGCCAGCTCCGTGAACCCAGACATGTTGAGTACCCCAAAGTTTTATGATAGAATGTATAGGCACTGAAAAAAAAATGAACCGTGGACTTTAATTAAATGTATTATGTCAACAGATTACACATAAACGTATTAGGTTACTTGGAAGCAAGAATATTAAGTTGAACCTACTATTTCTATATTTGTATTTAATATTATTGCTTTCAACTAAGCTAATACCAAAAGTGAACGTTTACATGTTTTCAGTGTAGGGTCTCCAGCACTCAGAAACTGCCGAATGCTAACCTGAATATGTTGGGACATTTACACAATTAACACAAGTTGTGTTAATTAGCATTATAAGCATACGCACAAATAACTATTTGGACAATTTTGGAACTGGTTTTGGAAGTTATCGGGGAAGCTGAATGCATTTCTTTTTTTCATTTTCTGATAAGAAATGGCTAAAAACTTGAAAATCTACACAAAATTCATCGAAATCAGCCCACAGGAGTACAAATATGGCCACTCTCTGGTTAACACTGACATTTTCAGGGACAGAAGATGGCAGAAATGTATTTAATATCTCAATAACCCCCAAAACCACTCAAAAAATGTCCATATCGGATATTGAAAATATAATATTTAATGCAACTTAGGCCAATTCTGCTAATGTCCCAACATCTGCAGGTTAGCATCCGGCAGTTTCTATGTGCTGGAGACCCCACTATACATTTCTAACATAAAACGTTATGGTGCTCAACATTTCAAGGTTCAGACAGACCATAATGTTCGATGAAAGCTGTAACAAAGTGAAACATTTTCTGTCCGTTGAACAGGAAGAAAAGGAGATGAAGCGTGAATGAAAAAGACGGACTCGTTACATGACATTTTTCTTTTTCCTTTCCAAATGAAATCAGCCCGATGGACGAAACTTCTGAAGCAATTGGAAACAGGACTCAGAGAGACACGAGGAGAGCTGGAGCTTTGATGGAGTCAGGACTCAGAGAGACACGAGGAGAGCTGGAGCTCTGATGGAGTCAGGACTCAGAGAGACACGAGGAGAGCTGGAGCTCTGATGGAGTCAGGACTCAGAGAGACACGAGGAGAGCTGGAGCTCTGATGGAGTCAGGACTCAGAGAGACACGAGGAGAGCTGGAGCTCTGATGGAGTCAGGACTCAGAGAGACACGAGGAGAGCTGGAGCTTGATGGAGTCAGGACTCAGAGAGACACGAGGAGAGCTGGAGCTCTGATGGAGTCAGGACTCAGAGAGACACGAGGAGAGCTGGAGCTCTGATGGAGTCAGGACTCAGAGAGACACGAGGAGAGCTGGAGCTTTGATGGAGTCAGGACTCAGAGAGACACGAGGAGAGCTGGAGCTTGATGGAGTCAGGACTCAGAGAGACACGAGGAGAGCTGGAGCTTTGATGGAGTCAGGACTCAGAGAGACACGAGGAGAGCTGGAGCTTTGATGGAGTCAGGACTCAGAGAGACACGAGGAGAGCTGGAGCTTTGATGGAGTCAGGACTCAGAGAGACACGAGGAGAGCTGGAGCTCTGATGGAGTCAGGACTCAGAGAGACACGAGGAGAGCTGGAGCTTTGATGGAGTCAGGACTCAGAGAGACACGAGGAGAGCTGGAGCTCTGATGGAGTCAGGACTCAGAGAGACACGAGGAGAGCTGGAGCTCTGATGGAGTCAGGACTCAGAGAGACACGAGGAGAGCTGGAGCTCTGATGGAGTCAGGACTCAGAGAGACACGAGGAGAGCTGGAGCTTTGATGGAGTCAGGACTCAGAGAGACAAGAGGAGAGCTGGAGCTCTGATGGAGTCAGGACTCAGAGAGACACGAGGAGAGCTGGAGCTTGATGGAGTCAGGACTCAGAGAGACACGAGGAGAGCTGGAGCTTTGATGGAGTCAGGACTTAGAGAGACACGAGGAGAGCTGGAGCTTTGATGGAGTCAGGACTCAGAGAGACACGAGGAGAGCTGGAGCTTTGATGGAGTCAGGACTCAGAGAGACACGAGGAGAGCTGGAGCTTTGATGGAGTCAGGACTTAGAGAGACACGAGGAGAGCTGGAGCTTTGATGGCAAACACTGACGGTTTATTTGGAATCTAACTAGAGCTGTCGTCCAGAGAAAAGAATGTGCGCCAGGGAACCTCCGTTCCAGAAAAGATAAACTATCTCATAGCAGCTTGTGCTCGGTCATAAGCTGCAACAACAATGATACCAAGCTGCTCCTCCTTAAGAGAGATAGCAGCAATACCCAAGGCTGTAGACCTATGCCACGGGAAGAGAGACAGTGAGAGGAGAAAACAATTCACTGTGTCAAAGGTTGAATACCTAAGCAAATTATTCCCTAACAAATCCGATGAAGGGGTAATGTGTCCGGTTTACAGGAGGAACAGATCCAGCTCCATACTGGAAGAGGCTGTTTGATTCATTATAAGGATTTAATCTGATTCATTATTCCTGCAGATATGTAAATGGTGGTTAGGGTTCTTAGATCTTCCCGCTGGAAAAAATGCTGCTCCAAAACAAGTTAATCAATAATGAAAACAAGCTGTTTTTCACTTGAAATAAGTACAAAAATCTGCCAATAGAACAAGTGAAGGTTTGCTTGGTAAGATTTCTTGAAATAAGAACGGATATTTATACAAATCACATCTTGTAATCATCTGAGAGAACTCATTATGAACTATATTTCACCAGAATCAGTAAACCATTCAGGTTTATTGTTTTTTGGGACAAGACACAAACAAAGTCATTAAGAACACAGGGATCTTAGCCTTTTAGACCGGGGTTCTCAACTGGTCCGGCCTCGGGACCCACTTTTTCCTTTGTCAATAGATCGCGACCCGACATTTTTGAACCACTCAAATCTATTCAACAAAAAATATACGCTTTTCAGCAAACATATTAATGAAAGTGAAGTACAGTGCATATATCCCTCATATCCCTTCACTGAACTAAAGTATGCTTTTAGCATACTTTAGCAAGGTTTAATGAGATGATGGAATCAAAGCTGAACTGTATCACATAAAAAGGCACACATGCTGAAACCCAACCCAGCAGGGGGTCTGGGGGGATTCTCCCCCAGGAGATTTTTAGAAATACTAACATATAAACTACGCATTCTGGTACACTCTGAGGAGAAAATAAATACATCTATTGCTACCTGACATATTAATAATATTTGATGCCATTGTTTGTTTTTCACTTTGTTCTGACAGCTTGCTGCTCCTCTCAGAGAGAAGAGCAAAGAGGAGAGAGTCTGTGTGAATCACTTTGTGGGTAAGGGGAGATAGCCCCCATTGTTCTGTGACCTGTCAATCATCAAACCGGGGGTCAGATTTCATTATGTGTTCATTTGTATCGGAAGTTGTACCCATGGATGTATAAAGAATAGTTTCTACCGCAAAGTTATTCTCCGTGGGGACTTCCGGCAACCATCTTGATTCTGATTGGCCAGAAGACCCGAAAAAAAAATCAGCAAAGATGTTTTATTGAGAAGATGATCACTACGTGACAGAAGTTTTCAAAACCGTTATGGTCTCCAGTACTTCCAGTCCAACGCAGACTGCACGCACAGCGTCAGAACATCGGGCCTTCAAAATAAAAGTTGAACATTTTTTTCTTTTTACATTTTTTTTCTTTACTCACACATCTGGGACCCACTCGAAACGGGTCCGCGACCCACTTTTGGGTTGCGACCCACAGTTGAGAACCACTGTTTTAGACCATTTACATGCATTACATTACATATCATTTAGCTGACGGTTTTATCCAAAGAGACTTACAATAAGTCCAAAAACCGTGAAGAATCAAACTCAGAACAACAAGGTAAGTGCAGATATCTTCACTTCAAGCAACATCCTACCCTAGTCAGTGTTGGTGAATCAATACAAGGTTGAAATTAAATCAAAAAGTGCTTCGTTTTTTTTATTTATCTTTTTTTTTTTAGCAATAACTTAATTTTCAAGTTACACAAAAGCTGTAGGACACACTACAGGAGAGGGAACCCCACAGGAATCAGAATCAGAATACCTTTATCAGTCCCACAGAGGGGACTCGTTACAGCAGGAAGGAGTCACAGACAGCTGAATGTTACATATGTTAAAGAAAGTACTAAGTTATGATATAATAAAAAATATAATATAAAAATAAAAGTAAAACTTTTCAAAATACAAATCCTGTAACAGTTCTTAGGATTTAGCAGCCAGGTATATATTCCACAGTTATTAATGGCATATGAATATAATGTATATTGCACATATAGCACATATTGCACATAGTTTGATGGTATTTAACAGCAGCAAGTTACACAACTTACAAAATACAAAATGCAAAAAGGAGGAAAGGTCCTCTTTAAAATCTTCATCGTGGACTTTAAAGATATATCTTTGACAAATGTTGGTTAGTTTGATTTCAACAATGATTCATATTCAATAAAAAAGTGTTACACTGCAAAAATGTAAAATCTTGCCCAGTATATTTGTCTAATTTAGTCAGAAGATGTCGTTACACTTGATATAAGACTTAATAACTCAAGTCTTGTTTTTAGACAAAGCATCTTAAGCATGTTTTTAAGTCAAAGTCTCTTAAAAACATCTTATTTTAGAGGAACATCTCCAGCTAACATCAGGAAACAGAACATGTCTGAGCATTTCTGGCTTTTTTTGTTACAAATTCCCCAATTCTGGTGAAATATAGTTCGAAATAATTGTTCCCAGCTAAATACAAGATGTCATTTATCTAATCATCCCATCTTCACTTCCATAAATCTCACCACGCCTTTTGTTCTTGTTCTATTGGCAGGTTTGTTCACTTATTAAAAGAGAAAACACCTTGTTTTTTATTATTCATTTATTTGGAGCAGCATTTCTTCCAGTGTATATTTCTGAAGCAGCTCTTTGGATCTTGTCTTTTTCTGTCTTTATGAGGATCCCCATTAGCACATGAGCGTTGGATGTTCTTCCTGGGGTCCTCACACACACAGAACATACAACACAATTAAAACTAAACAAAACAGCTCGTCATTTCATGCAATTTACAGTGCGGCATGAAATGAGTAGAATGAATGTTCGCCATCATAAGGCCAAACAAAAGTAAATACAAATAAGTGTACATAATCATTTATAAAACGGACACGTCAAATCAAGCAATCTGATTGGTTCTTAGCCGTGATATAATGAGCGTATATCACGGGTAGAATTGTAGTTATTTTTCACAAGTCAGTATCCCTCCGCGTCTGAGAAACAGCTACAACGTTACAGCTGTTACATTACGTCCGTTATGAAACTAACTACCAAAGCTTAAGATGGAAACATGTAAGGTTAACTTGGACCTCCGCGGTGGCCTCACTGTGGAGGAGTGGATTGAGCAGTGCCTATCTCCAGAGAGCACCTAAACGACGACATGCAGAGCTACGTGAAGAGCACGTAGACCAACTGGAGAAGAACATCCATTCAAAGCTTTCTGATGCGGGTCTTGAAACAAACAGAGAAATGATGACCGTTAGTGGCCACAGGTGCGAAAGCTCTCTCCAGAGCTGCTGGAAGCCGAATCTCGGGGACCGGAGAAAGTGGAGCAATTTCTCGCCACGCCAAGCAACAGCCTAGAACAACCTCAGCCTATACAAGTGACCTCGTGAGCCTTTCTACTGATGCTGGACAGGTTTTCAGAGGCTGCTCAATAAACGGCAACATACACATTAATGTAAATAAATAGCCAAATAATGGATCAACGCTCTCTGGCTAGCTGTTAGTGTTGTTGCATAGCAACCACCTCGCACTATGTTTTGTGAAGAAGGCAACGGGACTATTTATTTTGAACATCATTATTAACTAATAAAAACTATTTAAATTAGAGTGTGTCTTTTTCTTTCATATTGCCACACTTGGTAACCGTTTTATAAAAGCAAATGGGGTTGTCGACCCTCCGCTTCGCGTCGGGCCAACCACGCCCCTTAGCTGTGATATAATGACCACATACCACGGCCTGTCGTGAGCTATTGCTTAAATATACATACCCACAGGCACAATTCAATTTTACTCTATAATACTGAAATAATTTGAGACATGGACAGCGGTTCAAAGATGTGAAAACATGCAGGTTTGGAGGAAAACACGAGTGAACCAAAGATCCAACAAACATGAGTCTGAAGAGATCAAAGCGGGGCGGACACTTTGATGCAACGGACAGCCGGGCACGGAAAAATGTGGGATTTCCAAAAATAGAAAGTGATAAAAAAATGGGGAATGTTGAGTTTGAAAACTTTCTTTTAAAACTTGATGGACAGAACAGGAACTTAATCTAACTCGAAACCAATCTAACTTTATTGATATAAAGAGTCTTGTCTTTTAAATATGAAGGACGTGAGAGTGTCTTTTAGATATCCGTCGTCTCTCGTTTTAATGAAGCACAGGTTGGCGCTGATCAATCAGGAGAGCCTCGTTCATGAATACTCACCCTGCAGGGATGAATATTTATTATATTTATTATCTAGAGAAGTGTAGTCCACCTGTGATATGAATACAATTCCGTATGATGACATATTGATGATGGGATGGATGCATTATTTACGCACTGGTTTGAAGAGATATGGAGGTTTTATTGTCCGTGTGAAATGTCTGGTTCAGGGGTTTTTCTACTTTGAAAAGAAAAATATTAGGTGCATTTCTGATGTTTTGAGCTCTTGCAGCGTTTGGTTCTTGCAGCGTTGTTTGCAAAAAGTTCAACGCCATTGACTGTCTTTGAATTCCTTAAAAGAAAGTTTATATTCCCGTTGGAAACAGAGAATCTCTTCCAAACTATCATTCAGTTTGTTTTCTTCACTTTAACATTGGATGATGAACCAAACCGGAGCATGCTAAGTCTTTTACGGACACAATGGACGATGATCCAAGGCGACCCTAATGGACCGGTGGACGTGGAGAGCATCATCTGCCAAATGTACCTAAAACAGGACCACATTTCAAAAACTCTACGTTAGTAATCCCAGCTTTTGGGTCCAGGTGGTCTTCCCGTCAACCTTTGTCCCGGTTTGACTTTTTATTAAACATCTAGTCTAACCCAAATCTAACCCAAGCACCTTTTTAGCCAGCTTAAATCCAACTCGTAACTTATCTTCTATGCATTTTCATTGTCAAAAAAACTAATTTATACAAAACAGCAAAGGCTGTGTCTCCCAAGACAAGACTCTGATAACAACTGAAAGAAAAACCAGAACTTTAATACACTCAAGACTAATCACAAGGACAAGACACAGGTGGGGAGGGAAGAGAACACACCAGGTGAACACAATCAGGTAACCCTAACCCTACAACATAAACAGGGAAACTCATACAGATCACTACAAAACCTGATGTTTACCTTTGATTAAAGGTTTCCTATTATATTATTTTAAGCATATTTATAGGTCTCAGATATATAGAAAAAAAACATGTCTATGAAGTGTTTTGCTCAAAATACCAAACAGATCACCCATTAGTATTCTCTCTGAAACAGGATGGAGCTCAAACTCTCTCTCTCTCTCAGGTTTACCAAAAGGTGAGTTTCCTTTTATTTCCTGCTTCTTCACACATACTCTCTCCAGTACAGGTTAGCTCTGAGTGTTAGCATGCTAATGTAAACACAGACCATATTACTTCCAGAACACGTCTCATTGTTTCTGACAGCAACGTTTCTGATTGGCCCGTGGGTGTAAAGCCCGCCCACATTTTAGTAATGTCGTCATGACGCAGCAAATCTGGATCAGCTCCGTTGCTCCCCCGTTTTTAGAGATGTGGTACGGAGGAAAAGAGAGAGGGGTTTATTTCCTGACACTTTGAGAGTCTCCTGACACACCGGGGACACACCGGGGACACACAGGGGACACACCGGGGACACATGGTGATGTAGAAAAGACATCACTTTGTGAGTCTCCTGACACACCGGGGACACATGGTGATGTAGAAAAGACATCACTTTGTGAGTGTCCTGACACACCGGGGACACATATTGATGTAGAAAATACATCAACAAGTGCATTTTGCATGATAGGAGGGCTTTAATGTTTCCTGTTTAATGAGAAAGGCTGGAAGAACGCTCCCTGAATAATTACGGTGTTTCCTCTGGAGAGCAATCACAGATCATTTCACATGTTTCTGTCCGAGGCTCTTCAAACCTCCTGAGATAATATATCAGCATCCTGAATAAAGAACATCAAGCTAAGTGAGTGAAATCACATCTCGCAGGTAATGACAGGGTGGAGGAATGAACGCGAGCCGAACACAGCCATGAGGTCGATAGCAGCTGTCAGGAAATGTGCTGAAGCTGTGTGAACGTCGATGTAAACATTTATTAACGCACCATCTGGATCCTGCTGCCGCCATCTGACCCCATCAGATATCCACATTACAGATACATATATACAAGCAGCAGGATTCATGCTGAGGAACAGGTGGTGTTGGAGAGGCTGGAACATACTAATGTGAGACGTTTAGAAAAAGCAGTTTCTAGCTATAAATGGACAATTAACATTTAATACAAATGATCGGCTATACGATACCATTATTAGAGATTGAATTTTGGGATGGAAAGGAGAGCGGCTGAGGTGGATCTGAGGGACTGTTGACTTAATCTTCCTTCCAGCGTCTTTCCCTCCTCCTCCTCCTCCTCCTCCTCCTCCTCCTCCTCCTCACTTCCAAACATCTTCATGTGTTTTCTCTCTGAGCCGCAGTATAGATTCCATAAATGGATCCACTCGATGTGACGGCTGTGCTCGTCAGCCTCTGCAGAGAATGACCGGTTAACCTGATTTACAGAAACACGAACGTGCATAAAATGACATGAAATTCTCCTCATCGGGATTTTATGCTCAATTCGACTCCGACCCAAAAACATCCAGCGAGAGCCAAGGCCAGAAAGATGTGTGTACACATTATTAATATTTATATGTAATTAACATTATAGTTTTCTGTGAGAAGGAGCAGAACATTGGCGATCTATGGGGTCAGATTTATTATTCACAGAGATCCGTGAAAAATATAATAGTTTTATATCAGAATAAAGTTCTGTCCAGTTTTAAACTATTCAGAGATGTTTGATTTTTTCACTACATACTGATATACACCTGAAACATCAGCAGGAGAGGACTCTTTAAAGTAGAGACACTACATACTGATATACACCTGAACATCAGCTGGAGAGGACTCTTTAAAGTAGACACTAATACTGATATACACCTGAACATCAGCAGGAGAGGACTCTTTAAAGTAGAGACACTACATACTGAATACACCTGAACATCAGCAGGAGAGGACTCTTTAAAGTAGAGACACTACATACTGATATACACCTGAACATCAGCTGGAGAGGACTCTTTAAAGTAGAGACACTACATACTGATATACACCTGAACATCAGCAGGAGAGGACTCTTTAAAGTAGAGACACTACATACTGATATACACCTGAACATCAGCAGGAGAGGACTTTAAAGTAGAGACACTACATACTGATATACACCTGAACATCAGCAGGAGAGGACTCTTTAAAGTAGAGACACTACATACTGATATACACCTGAACATCAGCAGGAGAGGACTCTTTAAAAGTAGAGACACTACATACTGATATACACCTGAACATCAGCAGGAGAGGACTCTTTAAAGTAGAGACATTACATACTGATATACACCTGAACATCAGCAGAGAGGACTCTTTAAAGTAGAGACACTACATACTGATATACACCTGAACATCAGCTGGAGAGGACTCTTTAAAGTAGGACACTACATACTGATATACACCTGAACATCAGCAGGAGAGGACTCTTTAAAGTAGAGACACTACATACTGATATACACCTGAACATCAGCAGGAGAGGACTCTTTAAAGTAGAGACACTACATACTGATATACACCTGAACATCAGCAGGAGAGGACTCTTTAAAGTAGAGACACTACATACTGATATACACCTGAACATCAGCAGGAGAGGACTCTTTAAAGTAGAGACACTACATACTGATATACACCTGAACATCAGCAGGAGAGGACTCTTTAAAGTAGAGACACTACATACTGATATACACCTGAACATCAGCAGGAGAGGACTCTTTAAAGTAGAGACATTACATACTGATATACACCTGAACATCAGCAGGAGAGGACTCTTTAAAGTAGAGACACTACATACTGATATACACCTGAACATCAGCAGAGAGGACTCTTTAAAGTAGAGACATTACATACTGATATACACCTGAACATCAGCTGGAGAGGACTCTTTAAAGTAGAGACAGTACATACTGATATACACCTGAACATCAGCTGGAGAGGACTCTTTAAAGTAGAGACATACATACTGATATACACCTGAACATCAGCTGGAGAGGACTCTTTAAAGTAGAGACACTACATACTGATATACACCTGAACATCAGCAGGAGAGGACTCTTTAAAGTAGAGACACTACATACTGATATACACCTGAACATCAGCAGGAGAGGACTCTTTAAAGTAGAGACACTACATACTGATACACCTGAACATCAGCTGGAGAGGACTCTTTAAAGTAGAGACACTACATACTGATATACACCCTGAACATCAGCTGAGAGGACTCTTTAAAGTAGAGACACTACATACTGATATACACCTGAACATCAGCAGGAGAGGACTCTTTAAAGTAGAGACACTACATACTGATATACACCTGAACATCAGCAGGAGAGGACTCTTTAAAGTAGAGACACTACATACTGATATACACCTGAACATCAGCAGGAGAGGACTCTTTAAAGTAGAGATACTACATACTGATATACACTGAACATCAGCAGGAGAGGACTCTTTAAAGTAGAGACACTACATACTGATATACACCTGAACATCACGGAGAGGACTCTTTAAAGTAGAGACACTACATACTGATATACACCTGAACATCAGCTGGAGAGCACTCTTTAAAGTAGAGACACTACATACTGATATACACCTGAACATCAGCAGGAGAGGACTCTTTAAAGTAGAGACACTACATACTGATATACACCTGAACATCAGCAGGAGTGGACTCTTTAAAGTAGAGACACTACATACTGATATACACCTGAACATCAGCAGGAGAGGACTCTTTAAAGTAAGACATTACATACTGATATACACCTGAACATCAGCAGGAGAGGACTCTTTAAAGTAGAGACACTACATACTGATATACACCTGAACATCAGCAGGAGAGGACTCTTTAAAGTAGAGACACTACATACTGATATACACCTGAACATCAGCAGGAGAGGACTCTTTAAAGTAGAGACACTACATACTGATATACACCTGAACATCAGCAGGAGAGGACTCTTTAAAGTAGAGACACTACATACTGATATACACCTGAACATCAGCAGGAGAGGACTCTTTAAAGTAGAGATACTACATACTGATATACACCTGCACATCAACAGGAGAGGACTCTTTAAAGTAGAGATACTACATATTGATATACACCTGAACATCAGCAGGAGAGGACTCTTTAAAGTAGAGACACTACATACTGATATACACCTGAACATCAGCAGGAGAGAACTATTTAAAGTAGACACTACATACTGATATACACCTGAACATCAGCAGGAGAGGACTCTTTAAAGTAGACACTACATACTGATATACACTGAACATCAGCAGGAGAGGACTCTTTAAGTAGAGACACTACATACTGATATACACCTGAACATCAGCAGGAGAGGACTCTTTAAAGTAGAGACACTACATACTGATATACACCTGAACTTCAGCAGGAGAGGACTCTTTAAAGTAGAGACACTACATACTGATATACACCTGAACATCAGCAGGAGAGGACTCTTTAAAGTAGAGATACTACTACTGATATACACCTGCACATCAACAGGAGAGGACTCTTTAAAGTAGAGATACTACATATTGATATACACCTGAACATCAGCAGGAGAGGACTCTTTAAAGTAGACACTACATACTGATATACACCTGAACATCAGCAGGAGAGAACTATTTAAAGTAGACACTACATACTGATATACACCTGAACATCAGCAGGAGAGGACTCTTTAAAGTAGAGACACTACATACTGATATACACCTGAACATCAGCAGGAGAGGACTCTTTAAAGTAGAGACACTACATACTGATATACACCTGAACATCAGCAGGAGAGGACTCTTTAAAGTAGAGATACTACATACTGATATACACCTGCACATCAACAGGGAGGACTCTTTAAAGTAGAGATACTACATACTGATATACACCTGAACATCAGCAGGAGAGAACTATTTAAAGTAGACACTACATACTGATTACACCTGAACATCAGCAGGAGAGGACTCTTTAAAGTAGACACTACATACTGATATACACCTGAACATCAGCAGGAGAGGACTCTTTAAAGTAGAGACACTACATACTGATATACACCTGAACATCAGCAGGAGAGGACTCTTTAAAGTAGAGACACTACATACTGATATACACCTGAACATCAGCAGGAGAGGACTCTTTAAAGTAGAACACTACATACTGATATACACCTGATCATCAGCAGGAGAGGACTCTTTAAAGTAGAGACCTACATACTGATATACACCTGAACATCAGCAGGAGAGGACTCTTTAAAGTAGATACACTACATACTGATATACACCTGAACATCAGCAGGAGAGGACTCTTTAAAGTAGAGACACTACATACTGATATACACCTGAACATCAGCAGGAGAGGACTCTTTAAAGTAGAGACACTACATACTGATATACACCTGAACATCAGCAGGAGAGGACTCTTTAAAGTAGAGACACTACATACTGATATACACCTGAACTTCAGCAGGAGAGGACTCTTTAAAGTAGAGACACTACATACTGATATACACCTGAACATCAGCAGGAGAGGACTCTTTAAAGTAGAGACACTACATACTGATATACACCTGAACATCATCAGAGAGAGGACTCTTTAAAGTAGACACTACATACTGATATACACCTGAACATCAGCAGGAGAGGACTCTTTAATCTTATAAAGGTGCCAGATGAAATAGTGTTGCTATACAGGCAGGCTTTAGATGAAGAGTATACATGATTTTTTTGAGACTTGGAATGATGCTGCTTCTTCCAAACCCTGCTGAACTCTCTAACCTGTCTTGAAGGTGAATTGCAGGATTACAAATCAGTTTTACTTAACCGAGGGAGTAGAATTTGCAAAGTCTTCTTGCCTCTCATCCTGTCTGATCCTCTCCGGCCTCGACTCTTTGTCCTTCCTAACCTCCTGCCCCTCTCTTTGTCTGTGACTCCACTGTCTGTCCTGCCAGGGTATTAAGTTATTGAGTGGTTTGTAATTATGTTGTGTCATCCTTTAAATACCTTGGGAGCGTTTACTCGTTGACATTCAGGACTGCAGTAAACAGAATGACTTTGGGAGATTTGTCCTGCAGAGGAAAAAGCTCCACAAAGGTCTGAGTCTGTGAATGCCACAGACGCCACATCACATTATTCAAGGGCTTTCACCAAAAACTGAGTCCGGAACAGCCTGGGAATCAAGTGGCTTAACACCTCAGTACTTATTAAGAGGTGCAGAAGACTGGGCATGTGATATAAGGGTTAGGGTTAGTAAGTGTCAGTACGATCAATACTGCCTACAGCCATCGCATGCCACAATTTCACCATTTTATGTTTCTTAAAATTAGCCGTCGATATCTGCGCTGTCTCAGTTCATACGCATCTATTGTCACGTGAACTCTTGAGATTCAGTACTGCTTTCTGATGTAGTTCTGTTTTAGACTTGTTGTAAACTTGCTGTTACTCCCAGACTCTGGACTGCTGCACTTTCCTTGAAGGGAGATTGCAGCGTTTATAACCCGGGGGTAATTCTCATATTTCTGTGATTTAAGAGTCAGACTGCAGCCGGAACAAAGTCAATTTGGAGCTGAAGCGTCATTTCCAAAGTGTATTTCTGACAAAAGTACGAGGTTAATGTCCGGGTTGACAAATTTCCCTTCAACTGCAAGCAGAGTTTGAGATTAACAGGTCGGTACTGTTTGTTGTGCTGACGCTGGGCTTGTGCTCCTCACTTTTATGTTTGAAATGACAGCTCGTACACACACACACACACACACACACACACACAACCACCACAACACACACACACACAACACACACACACACACACACACACACACACACACACACACACACAACACACACACACCCACACACACACACACACACACACACACACACACACACACACAACACACACATTTGACAATTCCCAAAACGGAATGATTGCCGAGGCGTTCTCCTGATGGAAAAACAAACGACTGGAACGATGAAGGTTTTATCATCCCAAACAGAGACCGGGCTCAGACTCATAGCTTCACATTTCAGCTGTGTGCTCAGGTTTGTCTTCATGTTCAGAGTTACGGACGGATATTTTAGACTCGTGTGCGGGGAGCTGTGATTTCTAGAGTTCAAACTGTGTTTTGTGTTTACAGGAAGTTCAATATCCTGCAATGTTTTTGCAGACCTTTTACATGCACTAAAACCTATATAACACACTACAGGAGAGGGAACACATGAAAATACATTCAAGATCCAAGGCTTTATCATCATGTGCTCAGCAGCTACAGTGTAGATATGTCAATGAAAAACTGAAGTCCTCCTCCAACAGAGCAACGTGAATATATACAGGACATAGAACAGATAAAACAGATACAATAGTGCAAGAGAATGTAAATACAAATACAATAGAAATAGTGCAAGAAGAGTCTACAAGTAAATGGAATATGATATATTGATCAATAATTTGCACGATGCAAACAGATGAATGTTTGTGGATGTTCTTCACAGAGTGTTCAGGTGTTAACAGTCTGATGGCCTGTGGGATGAAACTGTCTCTGAGTCTGGGGGTTTTAGTCCTGATGCTGCAGACAGAGCAGTTTGTTGCTGAGGTGATGGGGGTCTTTTATAATCCTGTGAAAATAGTCATTTCTTCAGTGTTCTTAAAGGTGGGGTCATTTTGGAGAAACCAGCTCGAGTGCGCTAGAATTTGAAAATACACAGCCGGAAGAAATCTGCCACTTCCTTACAGAGCCCCTCCTCCAACACACACGAACGCGCACATGACCAATGAGGGCACGAGGTCAGTTTGTGCACAGATGGAAGGCTGACAGGCAGGTAGGCCATCCAGTTACTTTAGCCGGGCCGGCTCAGATGATTGGTCGTGCTTTTCACAGCGCTACGGCTTCCACAGATGACATTTCTTTATGGATTTTTTGTCAAAGCACTGAAGATATTCATTGCTATCGGGATGTTAAGAGCATTCCATGGAATATAACAACAAGTGGATCTCGAGCCGGTTTCTCAAACTTACCTACCCCACCTTTAAGTGTTTGTTGATCGTTTTCAGCTCTTGCATAAATCCACTCTTCTCTTCAGGAGATTCATGTTTTTTTCAGCACATCTATTCTATTCAGATGTAGAGAAAGTGCCCCTTGTGGAGCGTTATGACCCGCAGAGGTCCTGGATGTTTCCTCTGTTCCTCCCGACCACGAGCAGCTTTTTGTTTGAGACGCAGCTCACAGAGGAAGCTGCGCTCGGGCTCGGGAGGATGAAGCAGATTTTCTCTGAACTCCATCAGCAGGTCATATCTCAGAGGCTCATGGGATTTTTCAATTTCCCTCCAGGGCTGAGGTTTGATCTGTGGTTCTTTGTTCGGGGGACAGAGTGTCCCTGCACTGACTCTCTGAGGCTGTTTCTCCAAACTGCCATGGATCCATGGTTGGCTTGTGACCCCTTAAAAGGAAAGCACCGTTTATTTTGACGCTTGCTTAAAAGGAACGGGATCAGTGTGACTGACAGCAGTTCAACCGTGAAGGATTGGAGAAGCCTAAAAATATGAACAGGATTTTTGTAGTCGTCCCCCAGGTTGGGAACGCTGCTCCAAAACGCCAATATATCTTTGTTATTTTCTAAGTCTTTCAAAAAGCCCAGTCAGACATTATCTACAGACCTGGGTTACCCAAAGTAACAGAGTGAGGTTTTAAAACTAAGTATTAGCATTAAAACCTACCTGAAGTACAACATATTTATGCAGCATGGCCATTTTTGGAATAATATACATTACATCACAGCTTATGACTGGTACGGACCTGGCAGAAAACCTACCCCATCAGCTGTGGCCTGTGCCCGATACTGGCAGAACGACATCTGAGATTGCTACGGACTCGAAGAAGACTGGTACGGTGCGGTGGCCGACAGATGCAAACGTTGAGCATTTGAATGAACATGTTCAATATATTTACACAAGTGTGCAGATGTGAGTGCAGGGTAAAGTAAAAACAGTGCAGGTGTTATGTTTGGACAGTCCTGGTTACTATTTGCGGGTTACAGGGTTTGTTAAGGGATATTTTGTGTCTCGTCAAGTGTGTGATTATCATGTTCGTGTTTCATGTTAGTTTAGCTATTGATGTTCTTTCACTTCCTGTTTTATTTTGTACTCACCTTGTCTCATTCCAGGTCCCTTTACTTCCTGCCTTTGTTTGTTTTCCCTCCATCGTATGGTTTCCACCTGTGCCCTCTTAGCTCATGTATAAATTGTCCCATGCCAGTTCGTCTCGTTCGTCGTTCCATGAAGCGTTCCATGAAGCGTTCCATGAAGCGTTCCATGAAGCGTTCCATGAAGCGTTCCAAGCCATTGTGAAAGAAATTAGTTTTTTCCTGTAGACTCAGTGTTTTAGTTTTTTCATCCTCCATGTGAGCGCTTTACTTTCTGACGTCTTGTTGTACCCTCTGTCAGAGTGATTTTTAATTTCAGGTAAAGATTATTTTCTTCGCACCATTTTTGCCCCTGGGATGTGCATTTGAGTCTTCATCCTCTGTGTCAAGGTTCATAACAGGATAGTTGCATCAGATGGCTGTTAATGGACCTGGCCGATCCAACCCCCCCCCCCCCCCCCCTCAGGGTGCCATCACAGGGAGCAGCAGGTGGTCTCTGAGCCTCACAGCCACTTCAAAGTCTCCTCCACAACCCGATGTTATGGATTGATCCTCAGTCAGCGGCGGCTCAAATCCTGGCTGTGACTCTGTGACTCAGACCAGACGAGGTGACGACGTTTCATCAGCGCCCCCCAACCCCCGGTCAAAAAGCCCCGGAGCAAGGCACTTAACCCTTAACTGAACCCGCACCCACCTTCCTCTTTTCTTTTACTAACTGTCTTCCCAGAGCTTTTTAAAATCTCCTTAGTTTCCTGACGATGTAACTTGCGCAAGATGCTTTACCCAAAACAGCTCGTGCATACTTCAGTATTGTAGTGTATGTACGTCACTTTAGATAAAAGCTTCACAAAATGATGTATACAACATTTAACCAGATTTGATTCTTAGGGATAGAGATGACGGAGCTTATGTAAGTTCTACGATACTAAATCAACGCTTTTCAAATGAAAATTGTCTGGTTTTAATGTTCAGCTCTATGAATATGGGTTTCACAATTCTATCAGACAGATTACCAGCTAGCTAATGTTTGCTATCTGTTAGGGGTCTCTCCCTCTAACTGGGGGTTTCTTTGGGAGGGGGTCGTATTCATATTCTGTACAAACTGAACAGTCCACTGAGACAAACGTGAAATGTGTGATATTGGGCTTTATAAATAAACTCTGATTGATTGATAAACCCCTGGAATCTCTGGCTGTCAAATCCTGTCTGGAGTTATTTGGATGATGTGTGTCTATGGAAAAAAACTGGATTTGAACTAATCAGATTACAATTTAGTTCCAGTTAATATAATCTGTCAAGTTTTGTGACTTGTTCTGTGTGCTGCCCTTTAAATCCTCATTGTTCATTAGTCTTGGATCAGAAACGTGTTGTAATAAGTTGAGGTTTTTTGTGCCTCCTGAGCAAATCCCAATACAATCAAATATTGGAAATGCTTTTAATTTTCTTGTTGAACATTCGTCTGTTCTGCATTTGGGTCGACCCTCTCAACCCTGACTCTTTCAGATTGAAACCGACTCCTCAAAAATATAATTATTATGCGAGCCAAACTTTGGTGTATCGGCCAATGAGACGGCGGCTCGTAGGTTCCCGAGCTGTCAGAAGACATTAAGCCTGAGCTGAAGCGTTTCATATCTCCCCGGTCGACCTTATTACAGAATACAGAATACACCTTCCTCCAGCAGAATAATTGACAGGTGCATTTTAGGCGGCTGGCTGCACACAGTGCAGATCAGGAGGAATATATGAATTAAAATGTGTTAGTCATCCAGATTCATGGTGACTCAACACGCTGTGGCTTCAGTCTGTCAGAGCCGATACAAACACCTGTGATTAAATTAGAATAAAAGTTTGACATGTGCTCTGCAGGCTGCGAAGGGCTGTCATTAGAGATGAATATCGCCAACAGCACTACATCAGCCCTGAGTGACAGACACTTAAAGCAGGATTATTAATCTGTATCTACAAGTCTGCACTGTGAGTTCTGATCTCAAGAAGCATCACAAATGGAAGCAGGAAATCTAGGAAAGAGTCCTCTCCTGCTGATGTTCAGTGTATATCAGTAGGTAGTGTCTCTACTTTAAAGAGTCCTCTCCTGCTGATGTTCAGGTGTATATCAGTAGGTAGTGTCTCTACTTTAAAGAGTCCCTCCTGCTGATGTTCAGGTGTATATCAGTATGTAGTGTCTCTACTTTAAAGAGTCCTCTCCTGCTGATGTTCAGGTGTATATCTGTAGGTAGTGTCTCTACTTTAAAGAGTCCTCTCCTGTTGATGTTCAGGTGTATATCTGTAGGTAGTGTCTCTACTTAAAGAGTCCTCTCCTGCTGATGTTCAGGGTATATCAGTATGTAGTGTCTCTACTTTAAAGAGTCCTCTCCTGCTGATGTTCAGGTGTATATCAGTATGTAGTGTCTACTTTAAAGAGTCCTCTCCTGCTGATGTTCAGGTGTATATCAGTATGTAGTGTCTCTACTTTAAAGAGTCCTCTGCTGCTGATGTTCAGGTGTATATCAGTATGTAGTGTCTCTACTTTAAAGAGTCCTCTCCTGCTGATGTTCAGGTGTATATCAGTATGTAGGTCTCTACTTTAAAGAGTCCTCTCCTGCTGATGTTCAGGTGTATATCAGTATGTAGTGTCTCTACTTTAAAGAGTCCTCTCCTGCTGATGTTCAGGTGTATATCAGTATGTAGTGTCTTACTTTAAAGAGTCCTCACCTGCTGATGTTCAGGTGTATATCAGTATGTAGTGTCTCTACTTTAAAGAGTCTCTCCTGCTGATGTTCAGGTGTATATCAGCATGTAGTGTCTCTACTTTAAAGAGTCCTCTCCTGCTGATGTTCAGGTGTATATCAGTATGTAGTGTCTCTACTTTAAAGAGTCCTCTCCTGCTGATGTTCAGGTGTATATCAGTATGTAGTGTCTCTACTTTAAAGAGTCCTCTCCTGCTGATGTTCAGGTGTATATCAGTGTGTAGTGTCTCTACTTTAAAGAGTCCTCTCCTGCTGATGTTCAGGTG
>JAAKFY010000007.1:38856456-38901450 GCA_011823955.1 Dissostichus mawsoni
ACAGCTGGGAGACCAGGGGACACTAAAGAGTGACGCACACAGCTGGGAGACCAGGGGACACTAAAGAGTGACGCACACAGCTGGGAGACCAGGGGACACTAAAGAGTGACGCACACAGCTGGGAGACCAGGGGACACTAAAGAGTGACGCACACAGCTGGGAGACCAGGGGACACTAAAGAGTGACGCACACAGCTGGGAGACCAGGGGACACTAAAGAGTGACGCACACAGCTGGGAGACCAGGGGACACTAAAGAGTGACGCACACAGCTGGGAGACCAGGGGACACTAAAGAGTGACGCACACAGCTGGGAGACCAGGGGACACTAAAGAGTGACGCACACAGCTGGGAGACCAGGGGACACTAAAGAGTGACGCACACAGCTGGGAGACCAGGGGACACTAAAGAGTGACGCACACAGCTGGGAGACCAGGGGACACTAAAGAGTGACGCACACAGCTGGGAGACCAGGGGACACTAAAGAGTGACGCACACAGCTGGGAGACCAGGGGACACTAAAGAGTGACGCACACAGCTGGGAGACCAGGGGACACTAAAGAGTGACGCACACAGCTGGGAGACCAGGGGACACTAAAGAGTGACGCACACAGCTGGGAGACCAGGGGACACTAAAGAGTGACGCACACAGCTGGGAGACCAGGGGACACTAAAGAGTGACGCACACAGCTGGGAGACCAGGGGACACTAAAGAGTGACGCACACAGCTGGGAGACCAGGGGACACTAAAGAGTGACGCACACAGCTGGGAGACCAGGGGACACTAAAGAGTGACGCACACAGCTGGGAGACCAGGGGACACTAAAGAGTGACGCACACAGCTGGGAGACCAGGGGACACTAAAGAGTGACGCACACAGCTGGGAGACCAGGGGACACTAAAGAGTGACGCACACAGCTGGGAGACCAGGGGACACTAAAGAGTGACGCACACAGCTGGGAGACCAGGGGACACTAAAGAGTGACGCACACATCTGTCGGCCATCGTACTGCTAACCCTGGTCAGGCAGTTTCTCATGTTAGAAATCATAGCAGACGTGCAGAGAGGCCTTATCAGTAACACCCCCCCCCCTGAATGAAGGATTATGTAAAACAGCACGATGTTCCCTTCAGGACAGTTTGTAAAAGACACTCAGAGGTATTGAAAGAAGCTTCTGAAGGTTATGATGTTTTAAATAATCCAATTGGTAAAGCTGGAGCTATCGTTACTATTAAAGGATAAGGGCTGGAGATATAAAAGTCACGCTTCACCTCTTAAGACAACCATCTCAAAGACTCTTATAAATGCAGCGTGGTGTGCAGAATCCACTTTTTATGCATGCATGGAAATCAGATGATCTAATAGAGGTACAGAAATGAGCTCTGCAACCAGTTTTTACATAGAAAAAGGTTTGTAAGACATTATCAATATGCACACGGTGTATGATGGTGTATTTGTAGTTCCTGCATCGATTTTCAGAACATTGAACTCACCAAATGCTCACCTGTCGGCCCCCGTAATGAGGGGATCACAAGTAGCTGCTTTCTAGCCCAATAGAGTGGTGCAGGAACGAGTCCTAAAACCCGGAAGTGAGTCAGCATTTCACCACTTCCTGTTCCCTCGTCTCAGAGCCAATGGGATTTCTCCATAGGATTTTGGAAATAGCTGAAATAAGGTCTGTGGTTGAGACTCATTGAAGAGACGGATCACGTTTTGTTCTAGGACATTAAATCCATCAGCAGTGACCCCACTGGGGATTTCTGAAGAGTTGACGTGTCTGAAAAACGATGGTTGTTACCAAGTGGCTGAATAGGACTACAGAAGTTGTGGAGGACGTTGTACGTCATTACGCCGAACACGTAAACACTCCTCTAAGTTAGTTTGCCCTGTTCTGCTTGAAAGCAAGTACCTGCCTCCTGCAGAGTGTTCAAACAAACGCTTCAACTCGTACCATTTAGAATCTGTGTTTGAATATGGATCTGAAGTTGGCGTGACGTTGAAGTCGTGCTGCTGGACTCGGCTGTAGTTCCTTTATAGCATAACGTTAGCATTTGCTTCTGGACATTAGATTTATGATTCGAACATTATAAAAGTAGGGTAGACACGTGGAGATTATCCGGCTGAACAAAACGTGCATTTATCAAACAGGTTCGTTTTCCACAGACTTATTTCGAGCTATTTTCCAAAATCCTTTGGAGAAATCCTGTTGCTTTTTTGTCGAGGGAACCAACAGCTTCCTTCAGGGTGAATACGTCATCCCTGCACCGCTCTATGGGAGGGCTGAGTAATCTCTTTTGTGGAACATAGGAATGAACTCTCTCGACTACACACAAACGTTTCCAAAAATGACACGTCTAGGTGCAGACAGTCGCAAAGAGACGCACAAATTGTATTTCATTCAGTCCATTGTCTCTCCTATAATTTTTCCTTTGCTCATGCATACACACAGAAAGCTCTAAAATGGTGTTGTTAGTCGGAGCTGAATATGTAAAGCGTTAGCCTCGTGAGAAACAGCGTCTCTGAATCTGCAGCCAACACTGATAACGGATTTATTGAGTCCCAGCAGGACGTCCAGGACAGGAAGGAGAAGCTGACAGAGGATCCATGATCTCCTCTGCAGAGACTGACTGACACAGACAGAGCCAATGGGAAGAGAACAGGATGGAGCTGAAGATGTTGTAGTTGGATATGTTGCATGAAATATAATGTTATACAATGTAGTAGTAAAGGACTCAGAATGTATTTAATGTAAAGAGAATATTGTGTGTGAACTAGGTTAGAAAAACAAGGCCTTATAAACTGTGGCATTAGGAGTGTGAAGGTTAAACCGAAAGGCCACCTTTAGTAGTTTCAAGTTGAACTATTCTTCTCTGAGGTGCATGGGGTTAGGAATGGAACATGGACTCAAGTAAAACTCCCCTCTCAAGTGCTAGAAAACTAACAAGGTCATCTTTTGGTCCACGAGTGCAGGGAAAGCGACCATTGAAACGTGTACGGAAACATTATGTGAAAAAGGGTTTCAACAAAGAATATAGGAGGCGTAACATCGTCCTTCACCTCGGTCAACCAATAAGAAACAAGGAGGCTTTAAGCTATGACATGCTAATACAGCGTTTGTTCAGTAGTATGATCCTGAGGTCTGCTCTGAATTTTATTGCTACCAAATAAGTTATACAGTGAAAGTGTTGAGGAGGAGGGCGGGACTCTGCATCTGGCCCAGAACAAGATGTCTTCCAACAAAGGATAGAAATAAATGCTACTTACTGTAGGAAATGTAGAGTGTGAGTATCACTTTGTTCTGTGTGTCTGAAATGTTTGTATCTTAAAGCTTGCAGCTCGCAGAGCTTCTAACCGTGACCCAGTTTGATTTAAAGCATCCTCAGAAACGTCTTTAATCCGCGGCTGCAGCTCGTCTCCTGCACATCCAGACGACTTCAACTCATCTTCCTTTGTTCCCTGCTTTCTTTACCCTCCTCACAGCTATTTTTAATTGTATAAAAAAGACTAAACAATATTGATTAAAAGAGTTACAGACAGGGCTGAGACTTATTACAAACATGAAGCACTAATTTGACCAAGATAGAGGTATAAAATGAATTCATATTGATGAAAAAGTGTATATAAATATCCCCTCAATTACTGTTCAATAGTTCTGAAGCACTTTTCTAAATACTCAAAAAGACTTACAAACAAAACAAAAATTCCAACAAACAAGATGAAGACACGAGATGTAATGAAATGGATTAGAAACTAAATATTAGCAAAATGTAATGTTCCTGTACACGAAACATCTTCAGCAGCTTTTAGGAAACGTGCGCAGCGTTTCCTAAAAGCTGCAGAAAGCAAACGCTGAAGAAGCTCACAACACAACGGAGACCAGGGGACACTAAAGAGTGACGCACACAGCTGGGAGACCAGGGGACACTAAAGAGTGACGCACAAAGCTGGGAGACCAGGGGACACAGAAAATTACGCAAACAGCTGGGAGACCAGGGGACACTTAAGAGTGACGCACACAGCTGGGAGACCAGGGGACACTAAAGAGTGACGCACACAGCTGGGAGACCAGGGGACACTAAAGAGTGACGCACACAGCTGGGAGACCAGGGGACACTAAAGAGTGAGGCACACAGCTGGGAGACCAGGGGACACAAAAAGTGACGCACACAGCTGGGAGACCAGGGGACACTAAAGAGTGACGCACACAGCTGGGAGACCAGGGGACACTAAAGAGTGACGCACAAAGCTGGGAGACCAGGGGACACAAAAAATTACGCACACAGCTGGGAGACCAGGGGACACTAAAGAGTGACGCACACAGCTGGGAGACCAGGGGACACTAAAGAGTGACGCACACAGCTGGGAGACCAGGGGACACTAAAGAGTGATGCACACAGCTGGAGACCAGGGGACACTAAAGAGTGACGCACACAGCTGGGAGACCAGGGGACACTAAAGAGTGACGCACAAAGCTGGGAGACCAGGGGACACTAAAGAGTGACGCACACAGCTGGGAGACCAGGGGACACTAAAGAGTGACGCACACAGCTGGAGACCAGGGGACACTAAAGAGTGACGCACACAGCTGGAGACCAGGGGACACTAAAGAGTGACGCACACAGCTGGAGACCAGGGGACACTAAAGAGTGACGCACACAGCTGGGAGACCAGGGGACACTAAAGAGTGACGCACACAGCTGGACCGGAGGACGTTGTAACACGATGTCTGTTTGCTCGAATATGGACATTTGTTGGTGAAAAGGAGCAGAGCAAGTCCTTGGGTAAAAATGGGTATTTTTTTAAAGCTTAACATGAACATAGACTTCTTAAATCCTTATATAACATGACTCATGATCATAAAAGACACAAACAATATATCTTTATGAGAACATCTTCCTCACTGCCATGAACCGTGTGATTCATGCTGCATGTGTTACATCACTGTAAAGCCCGCGCTGTGCTTTCACATCACTCAGATAAAGTGTGTGTGTCGGGATCAAATGAATTGCCTGCTCTCAGGCGGATGATCTGTCAGTGTATGGTAATAATGAGGCTTTCATTTGCACACATTTCACCCTGGAGGGCAGTCTGTGATTATTTGCCACGAACACTCACTGATGGGTGATAGACCCCGACACCACAATGCACATAAAACCATCTGTTGTTCACTCTGATTAATGTTTGCAGCTTCAACCTTCTTTTGCACTCGGTAGAGAAGTGCAATGATGTTGTATTTCTCTGTTGAGCCCTGAAGGCAGCATCTCTCTGGTCCAATGGGATTTCTCCATGTGATTTTGGATTATGTCAGAAAATAATCTCTGTGTCAAACAAACATTTAGGATTCTTTTAGTTCAGCAGGATCTCCACATATTAACACCACTTTATGATTTCTGAAGTAAAAAGCTAACGTTGGACTATAAAGGAACTACAGCACGGTCACATGACTTCACGTCACAACCGCTAAGCTAAATGTGGCTAATGTTGGGCTGTAAAGGAACTACAGCACGGTCACATGACTTCACGTCACCACCGCTAAGCTAAATGTGGCTAATGTTGGGCTGTAAAGGAACTACAGCACGGTCACATGACTTCACGTCACCACCGCTAAGCTAAAGGTGGCTAATGTTGGGCTATAAAGGAACTACAGCACGGTCACATGACTTCACGTCACCACCGCTAAGCTAAATGTGGCTAATGTTGGGCTATAAAGGAACTACAGCACGGTCACATGACTTCACGTCACCACCGCTAAGCTAAAGGTGGCTAATGTTGGGCTATAAAGGAACTACAGCACGGTCACATGACTTCACGTCACCACCGCTAAGCTAAAGGTGGCTAATGTTGGGCTATAAAGGAACTACAGCACGGTCACATGACTTCACGTCACCACCGCTAAGCTAAATGTGGCTAATGTTGGGCTGTAAAGGAACTACAGCACGGTCACATGACTTCACGTCCAGGGGAAAGGAAGTGATAAAATGCTGACTAATACTGGGTTTTAGGACTCATTCCAGCTCCTCTACAGCTCTGATCTAATTTGTTATTTTTCTTCAAATTCTCTCACTTGCCTTTGTTCATTTGTTCAGAGAATTTCTTTGCATAATCGTTCAATATGAACATCAGAGGAACAATCATCTGCTCTGCTGATTTCCATCTAATATTTTTAAAGAAACTGTACCTCAAGACATGTCTTTAAAGAACGCAAAAATCCAATGATCTGATTAATACAATAAAGGGTTTTGCACATAAAATAAATAACAAAAGAACGTTGAAACTAGCTGGAAACTCGTCTACGTGATTTTCCTCATTTAGAGACTCTGTCACATTAGCATATAGCAAGATGCTAATGTGAACAGCTCTGCAGTAACACACTTTGCACAGATACAGGTCAGTATAAATGCTAAATGGACTTGCATTTATTTAGTGCCTTCCTAGACTTCTCGTTTATATACAAGAAATGACCCGTGCACATTGGACCCCGCTCTGTGTTCACACATGTCCCGGCCCCCACAATGTGATGAAGACAAACACACACACACACATTATTGATTGGTAATTGTCAGACACTCTAAAAGGACATGAACATGAAAAAAACACATTTTTTGAGTGCAGATTATCTCTGAGGGTTTGAACGCGCTCTTAAAATACATGTGTAGAAAAGTGAAAGCACTTTAACTTCATCACAAAGAACCCGTAATGACACAAAACGATAAAGAAACTGAGACACTACATACTGATATACACCTGAACATCAGCAGGAGAGGACTCTTTAAAGTAGAGACACTACATACTGATATACACCTGAACATCAGCAGGAGAGGACTCTTTAAAGTAGAGAAACTACATACTGATATACACCTGAGCATCAGCAGGAGAGGACTCTTTAAAGTAGAGACACTACATACTGATATACACCTGAACATCAGCAGGAGAGGACTCTTTAAAGTAGAGACACTACATACTGATATACACCTGAACATCAGCAGGAGAGGACTCTTGAAAGTAGAGACACTAAATACTGATATACACCTGAACATCAGCAGGAGAGGACTCTTTAAAGTAGAGACACTACATACTGATATACACCTGAACATCAGCAGGAGAGGACTCTTTAAAGTAGAGACACTACATACTGATATACACCTGAGCATCAGCAGGAGAGGACTCTTTAAAGCAGAGACACTATACTGATATACACTTGAACACCAGCAGGAGAGGACTCTTTAAAGTATGGGTTTGGCTTATCATGCATCAGATATTTAAGGAAAGACGCAGACAAAGAGACAGAGTGCTTTTAAAAGCTGTGAAGTGAAGCGTAGGAGGAAACTACTTTGTGTCAAATCTCATCTGAAACTTCACTGACTGTGCGACATTTAAGTTTGATTGACAGCATGAACACTGACCCCGGATCAGTTCAAACTCATGATTACTTTCCGGCAGCCCGAAGGAATCAGAGAGAAATACTCTGGCACCGTTTCGCCCAGATATGTCAGATCTTCCCACGTTCTTTAGACTTATACAGGAGGAGGAGAATTTGATCCATTTTCTTGACCCATAAAATGACTCTTTGATGCAAAGATGTCCAAAGTAAGGTTTGGAAAAAAGGGTTTGGATTCCTTCACCGGGAGCAGAATTCTCTTTGAGGTATTTTAAAGTCGTTATTAATCTTTATATAAGTCGTTAAAGTCTGATATATGAAGAAGACGTGGGGTAAACAAGAGTTAGACTGACAGGTATTTAATCAGTGCTAAAGACTCTTCAAGATCACTTTAGAAAACCTTTCTTTGAATAACCTTTCTGTCATTATTTTATGTTTGCTACCTCTGTGTTTTTTAATCATAATGTCTTATTCTGCAAATGTTCAGGTTCATATAAATATTTTTAAATGTGTTCTGCTTTTATTTGAAAGCACTGTTGCTTTGCTTATTGCTTCCCCTTTCTTTTTGATTTGACTTCAAATGTTCCGTTTTGAAGTGTGAATTGCATCTGAATGCCGCTCTATAAAAACACTCGCCTCGCCTTTTCTTTTCATTTCTAGAACTGTTTTGTTCTGTATTTTTTAAATAATGTCACTCAGCGTTAACTTTAAACAACCAATTAGTTTGATTAGTGGATTTATATTTCTAATGTACATGTTTCATCTTAAATCCAGCCCACAGACCACAGCTACAGCAATAAGCAGATAAATACGATATTATTTGAGTTGAACCGTGTCTGACAGAATACAACGTTTCTTCATTACATTTGATCTATGTAACTTATTAGATGTTTTTTTACCAAAAGTGACTTCCATCAATACTGTGTGTAATCTCCATAGGAGCAATTTGGGGGGAAGTGTCTTGTAAATAATTGTGGGCTGGTCCATTCTGTCTTTGTTTTCGTCGTGTCGGGTAAGCTTCACTATATGTTGTGATCTCTGGTGGAAAAATGGAGAGAATATTGGAATCACTAGCGATCCTACTGTTGACAAATTGAAGATTGTATGAAAGCAGATTTCGTTTTCATTGCAAATTGTTATGATGTGTTTGTGCCTTTTGATGCAAAAAAGCAGGAGTTAAAGGAGCTCCTGTGTGATGTCTCCAAAAAGGTACGAGAAAAAGATGTTTCTGTGAGGTTTTCCTTCCTCCTCATTTGAAACATAGATAAAGATTATAAATCAAATGTTTCAGTAACTTACCAATACTTTCCGACTCTTTAAAGTAGAGACACTACATACTGATATACACCTGAACATCAGCAGGAGAGGACTCTTTAAAGTAGAGACACTACATACTGATATACACCTGAACATCAGCAGGAGAGGACTCTTTAAAGTAGAGACACTACATACTGATATACACCTGGACATCAGTAGGAGAGGACTCTTTAAAGTAGAGACACTACACTGATATACACCTGAACATCAGCAGGAGAGGACTCTTTAAAGTAGAGACACTACATACTGATATACACCTGAACATCAGCAGGAGAGGACTCTTTAAAGTAGAGACACTACATACTGATATACACCTGGACATCAGCAGGAGAGGACTCTTTAAAGTAGAGACACTACATACTGATATACACCTGAACATCAGCAGGAGAGGACTTTAAAGTAGAGACACTACATACTGATATACACCTGAACATCAGCAGGAGAGGACTCTTTAAAGTAGAGACACTACATACTGATATACACCTGAACATCAGCAGGAGAGGACTCTTTAAAGTAGAGACACTACATAGATATACACCTGAACATCAGCAGGAGAGGACTCTTTAAAGTAGAGACACTACAAACTGATATACACTGAACATCAGCAGGAGAGGACTCTTTAAAGTAGAGACACTACACACTGATATACACCTGAACATCAGCAGGAGAGGACTCTTTAAAGAAGAGACACTACATACTGACCTGAACATCAGCAGGAGAGGACTCTTTAAAGTAGAGAACTACATACTGATATACACCTGAACATCAGCAGGAGAGGACTCTTTAAAGTAGAGACACTACATCTGATATACACCTGAACATCAGCAGGAGAGGACTCTTTAAAGTAGAGACACTACATACTGATATACACCTGAACATCAGGGGAGGACTCTTTAAAGTAGAGACACTACATACTGATATACACCTGAACATCAGCAGGAGAGGACTCTTTAAAGTAGAGACACTACATACTGATATACACCTGAACATCAGCAGGAGAGGACTCTTTAAAGAAGAGACACTACATACTGACCTGAACATCAGCAGGAGAGGACTCTTTAAAGTAGAGACACTACATACTGATATACACCTGAACATCAGCAGGAGAGGACTCTTTAAAGTAGAGACACTACATTCTGATATACACCTGAACATCAGCAGGAGAGGACTCTTTAAAGTAGAGACACTACATACTGATATACACCTGAACATCAGGAGAGGACTCTTTAAAGTATGGGTTTGGCTTATCATGCATCAGAGATTTAAGGAAAGACGCAGACAAAGAGACAGAGTGCTTTTAAAAGCTGTGAAGTGAAGCGTAGGAGGAAACTACTTTGTGTCAAATCTCATCTGAAACTTCACTGACTGTGCGACATTTAAGTTTGATTGACAGCATGAACACTGACCCCGGATCAGTTCAAACTCATGATTACTTTCCGGCAGCCCGAAGGAATCAGAGAGAAATACTCTGGCACCGTTTCGCCCAGATATGTCAGATCTTCCCACGTTCTTTAGACTTATACAGGAGGAGGAGAATTTGATCCATTTTCTTGACCCATAAAATGACTCTTTGATGCAAAGATGTCCAAAGTAGGGTTTGGAAAAAAGGGTTTGGATTCCTTCACCGGGAGCAGAATTCTCTTTGAGGTATTTTAAAGTCGTTATTAATCTTTATATAAGTCGTTAAAGTCTGATATATGAAGAAGACGTGGGGTAAACAAGAGTTAGACTGACATGTATTTCATCAGTGCTAAAGACTCTTCAAGATCACTTTAGAAACCTTTCTTTGAATAACCTTTCTGTCATTATTTTATGTTTGCTACCTCTGTGTTTTTTAATCATAATGTCTTATTCTGCAAATGTTCAGGTTCATATAAATATTTTTAAATGTGTTCTGCTTTTATTTGAAAGCACTGTTGCTTTGCTTATTGCTTCCCCTTTCTTTTTGATTTGACTTCAAATGTTCCGTTTTGAAGTGTGAATTGCATCTGAATGCCGCTCTATAAAAACACTCGCCTCGCCTTTTCTTTTCATTTCTAGAACTGTTTTGCTCTGTATATTTTAAATAATGTCACTCAGCGTTAACTTTAAACAACCAATTAGTTGATTAGTGGATTTATATTTCTAATGTACATGTTTCATCTTAAATCCAGCCCACAGACCACAGCTACAGCAATAAGCAGATAAATACGATATTATTTGAGTTGAACCGTGTCTGACAGAATACAACGTTTCTTCATTACATTTGATCTATGTAACTTTTAGATGTTTTTTTACCAAAAGTGACTTCCATCAATACTGTGTGTAATCTCCATAGGAGCAATTTGGGGGGAAGTGTCTTGTAAATAATTGTGGGCTGGTCCATTCTGTCTTTGTTTTCGTCGTGTCGGTAAGCTTCACTATATGTTGTGATCTCTGGTGGAAAAATGGAGAGAATATTGGAATCACTAGCGATTCTACTGTTGACAAATTGAAGATTGTATGAAAGCAGATTTCGTTTTCATTGCAAATTGTTATGATGTGTTTGTGCCTTTTGATGCAAAAAAGCAGGAGTTAAAGGAGCTCCTGTGTGATGTCTCCAAAAAGGTACGAGAAAAAAGATGTTTCTGTGAGGTTTTCCTTCCTCCTCATTTGAAACATAGATAAAGATTATAAATCAAATGTTTCAGTAACTTACCAATACTTTCCGACTCTTTAAAGTAGAGACACTACATACTGATATACACCTGAACATCAGCAGGAGAGGACTCTTTAAAGTAGAGACACTACATACTGATATACACCTGAACATCAGCAGGAGAGGACTCTTTAAAGTAGAGACACTACACACTGATATACACCTGAACATCAGCAGGAGAGGACTCTTTAAAGTAGAGACACTACACACTGATATACACCTGAACATCAGCAGGAGAGGACTCTTTAAAGTAGAGACACTACACACTGATATACACCTGAACATCAGCAGGAGAGGACTCTTTAAAGTAGAGACACTACATACTGATATACACCTGAACATCAGCAGGAGAGGACTCTTTAAAGTAGAGACACTACATACTGATATACACCTGAACATCAGCAGGAGAGGACTCTTTAAAGTAGAGACACTACACACTGATATACACCTGAACATCAGCAGGAGAGGACTCTTTAAAGTAGAGACACTACACACTGATATACACCTGAACATCAGCAGGAGAGGACTCTTTAAAGTAGAGACACTACATACTGATATACACCTGAACATCAGCAGGAGAGGACTCTTTAAAGTAGAGACACTACATACTGATATACACCTGAACATCAGCAGGAGAGGACTCTTTAAAGTAGAGACACTACATACTGATATACACCTGAACACCAGCAGGAGAGGACTCTTTAAAGTAGAGACACTACATACTGATATACACCTGAACATCAGCAGGAGAGGACTCTTTAAAGTAGAGACACTACATACTGATATACACTGAACATCAGCAGGAGAGGACTCTTTAAAGTAGAGACACTACATACTGATATACACCTGAACATCAGCAGGAGAGGACTCTTTAAAGTAGAGACACTACATACTGATATACACGTGAACATCAGCAGGAGAGGACTCTTTAAAGTAGAGACACTACATACTGATATACACCTGAACATCAGCAGGGGAGGACTCTTTAAAGTAGAGACACTACATACTGATATACACCTGAACATCAGCAGGAGAGGACTCTTTAAAGTAGAGACACTACATACTGATATACACCTGAACATCAGCAGGAGAGGACTCTTTAAAGTAGAGACACTACATACTGATATACACCTGAACATCAGCAGGAGAGGACTCTTTAAAGTAGAGACACTACATACTGATATACACCTGAACATCAGCAGGAGAGGACTCTTTAAAGTAGAGACACTACATACTGATATACACCTGAACATCAGCAGGAGAGGACTCTTTAAAGTAGAGACACTACATACTGATATACACCTGAACATCAGCGGGAGAGGACTCTTTAAAGTAGAGACACTACATACTGATATACACCTGAACATCAGCAGGAGAGGAATCTTTAAAGTAGAGACACTACATACTGATATACACCTGCACATCAGCAGGAGAGGACTCTTTAAAGTAGAGACACTATACTGATATACACCTGAACATCAGCAGGAGAGGACTCTTTAAAGTAGAGACGCTACATACTGATATACACCTGCACATCAGCAGGAGAGGACTCTTTAAAGTAGAGACACTACATACTGATATACACCTGAACATCAGCAGGAGAGGACTCTTTAAAGTAGAGACACTACATACTGATATACACCTGCACATCAGCAGGAGAGGACTCTTTAAAGTAGAGACACTACATACTGATATACACCTGAACATCAGCAGGAGAGGACTCTTTAAAGTAGAGACACTACATACTGATATACACCTGAACATCAGCAGAGAGGACTCTTTAAAGTAGAGACACTACATACTGATATACACCTGAACATCAGCAGGAGAGGACTCTTTAAAGTAGAGACACTACATACTGATATACACCTGAACATCAGCAGGAGAGGACTCTTTAAAGTAGAGACACTACATACTGATATACACCTGAGCATCAGCAGGAGAGGACTCTTTAAAGTAGAGACACTACATACTGATATACACCTGAACATCAGCAGGAGAGGACTCTTTAAAGTAGAGACACTACATACTGATATACACCTGAACATCAGCAGGAGAGGACTCTTTAAAGTAGAGACACTACATACTGATATACACCTGAACATCAGCATGAGAGGACTCTTTAAAGTAGAGACACTACATACTGATATACACCTGAGCATCAGCAGGAGAGGACTCTTTAAAGTAGAGACACTACATACTGATATACACCTGAACATCAGCAGGAGAGGACTCTTTAAAGTAGAGACACTACATACTGATATACACCTGAACATCAGCATGAGAGGACTCTTTAAAGTAGAGACACTACACACTGATATACACCTGAACATCAGCAGGAGAGGACTCTTTAAAGAAGAGACACTACATACTGATATACACCTGAGCATCAGCAGGAGAGGACTCTTTAAAGTAGAGAGGAGTTAAAGGAGCTCCTGTGTGAAACACGTGTTATAAGGGGTCTGTTAGATGAGCCAGCTCTCACTGAATGGATCTGGGTGATATTGCAGGTTTTTTATTAAAGCAGCGTGAAAAGAGAACATTTCTTTGTGCAGCAGCCCTTTGAAAACCTTATTCCTAGGATACAACCTCATGATCATCTTCTTATTTTTCTCAGAAACCACTTTTTTTTAAATCCACATCTCTGGGTAATGGCTTCATTTTTGAGCATCTGCTACGTAGTGCTAATGGGAAATCTGTTTCCATCGTAACCTTCAAACAGTGATGTCGACTGTGACCTTCCAAAAGAAACCCAGAGACAAACACCTGCTTATTATTCCGTCCTTTTGTCTGTTTTTAGGGGTTTTAAAGTCTTATTATTTCCTGATATGAGTCTCTCTCTGAAGAACATGAGGGGCGGGCTTAAACAAAAGTCCAACCAAAATAATTAATTAATTAAGTATAATAATAAAACTAATTTAAACCCACTTTTGAAACCGTGATTTGATTTGCTCCCACATTTGCTCCCACACAGAATCCTTCCAACACAACACCGTTTATCTAGAGGCCGGATGTAAAAAAAGATGCTCTTCTATGAGGAGCATTTTCGAGTTTTTACAAAAAAATCACACAAGTCGGACTTTATTTTGAGATTCTCCAATTCTTACTTTTTCTCAAAATCTCAACATTTGGACTTTTCGCAAGATTCAGACTTTTTCTGAAAAATCAGAAATCTGTCTTTTTCCTAAAAATTCTGACTTTTTTCTGAAAATCTACAGAGTATGTTCACCACAAGACTAGAGAATGATTGAACATGTCCTCATATCATATTTAACTGTCATTAAGTCCTCCTGCAGTCACTATCAGAGGATGCTGTGAAACATCCCTTCACCTCAGAGTAGCTGAGAATTATCTTTAATAACATTATTTGTTAAAATGCTGCCGTGCTAAACTGAACGTGTGAAACCGGTCAGGGCTACATACGGAGGAAACTGAAATACGTGTTTGTTTCACTTCCAGCCATCATACTGTTTCCATATCAGTCTAAGCGAGGCCACAGTGATTAAAATGTGCCAAAAAGTCCCGAGGGTTCAGATGGAGCGGCTTCAACACAGCCACTTATATCTGGAGACCGTGTGGGTGTTAGTGTCACATTTAATTAGGTCATGATGCATGAAATGTAATTAAATCATTAGTGAGGAAAGTAATGTGTTCCCTGTTTGATGTGTGAGAGTTTAGATGTTTTCTGCGATGCATACAGCTCTGTTTCCATGGAGATATTACATCTGTTTTGGTTATTTTTGGTGATTGATGTACCTGCAGTCTGAGCTCAAAGTACCTTTTCTTTCACTCCGTTTGCTCATAAATCAAAGTGCATTTTGACGTCTTTAACAGCTGAGAAACACTTTGTTGTGGCTTTCTATCACCTTGTTTGTTACTTTATAAAAGTCCGTTCATAGCAATGGCTTCTCCAAGGCTCTGGGCGTGTTTCTCTCTGTGATGTAAGTCTATTTGCTGCCGTAGGAAATTACCTTCCTAGTTTATGGACCTCACCCTGCAAAAACCAACATGATCATTTCCTCCTTTGAATCCACAATTGGTTCTTGTTTTATAAGCACACATTGACTCACAACGTTTCCCTATTTGCTACATGCTTTATTATTTATAGAGCACTCTTACAAAGAAAATGTTTGTCCCATGAAAAAACATCATCATTTTACACAAGAAGATTATCAAAAATGCAGAAATATAATATAATTAAATTAAAATTATTTCCTAGATCCGAAGACCCAAGATACTCAGAGTACTTTTTAATTAATAAAGTAAAGATGTGATTATGAAGCTTTTTGGCTCTGGTAGAAAGCTTGCATTCAGTTATATTTAAGTTATGCATAAGGAACTAATTCATGATAATTCAGAGCAACTTCAAAGCAGCGCTAAAATTCATGTGATTGATATCGGACTTTCACCCATAATGTGATTTTCACGGGACGATGCAGTGGCCTGATTTAATTCAGCGGGAACCGTTAGCTTCCTTTAGTTTGTTTATGTGGATTTGTATGTGAGAAACTCCCTCTGGATGGAACACAGGGATTTTAGCCTTTGCAGACCATTTACATGCACTAAAACCTATAGAACACATTACAAATTACATTCCTTTAACTAAAGATCCACTTTCTGCTATTCATCCTCTGCCTCTGTAAATTAATTATAGTATTCACAATTTGTGGAATATCATCTACCCCCTTACTATCCACACATGCAGATAAACACACACACACACACACACACACACACACACACACACACACACACACACACACACACACACACACACACACACACACACACACACACACACACACACACACACAAACGTTCCCGCTCTATATTTGGATCAGCACATTAATGTGTTGGGACTGTTGACCTTTCTAATTGAGACTTTGACCTTCAGGTGTCAGCTTCCTGTCCGTCCTCTCGTTAGTTAATGAGGTCACTCTGTCACTTGTTGAGTGTGTGAGACTCCGGCTGAATACCAACACTAACCGGCTGAATACCAACACTAACCGGCTGATTTTCAGACTGTGGAAGAGGGTGAGGGCCATTTGTTTGTTTTGAGAAACAAAAGTCAGAATTATAAGGGAACACAGTCGGAATTCAGAGAAAAAAGTCGGAATTCAGAGAAAAAAAGTAATAATTCTGAGAAGATTTTTTGGAATTCTGAAAAAATGTCTCAAATTTTTGATAAATAAAGTCGGAATTAAGAGAAAAAGTCGGAATTAAGAGAAAAAAGTCAAACTTCGGAGAAAAAAATCTAATTTCTGAGAAAAATCTCGGAATTCTGAGAAATAAAGTTAAAAGAAAGAAAAAGTGTTTAAAATATATACCGTGTATGGATGAGTCACACCCAACCATACACGGTATATATTTTACATTTCAGACACATTCCCATTTAAATAAGTGGAATAAGAACCGCTCTGTGTGGTTAATAACAGTGATGAACGGTAACTCATTTACATTGAGGTTTTTGGAGCATATTATCATTTCAGAAGTGATTCAGAATATAAATCAAGCCTTAAATATTAAATCACCTAAAGTTGGAATACATTTGATAGACGTGTCCCACTTTGTGCCCACACATTAACTTTACATATTACCTCTCGTCTGCTTCAGCTCTCGAGGCTAAATCCTTTTCGCTGTCAGCTGAAAAACCTCGGAGGACTAAAGTTCAACCGAAAAAACTTCCTCCATAGTTCAACAAAAGTGACATACCGCCTCCTTTGCATATTTAAACATAACTCGTCAGAAAACTTGTAATGTAAAGCATAATTGTGGTAATGTCGGTAATGAAGTGGGGGGTTTCATGGTGATATCAGTTAAATATTTTACCCTGTTCACCTGCATGCATGAGTTTTAAAATCCTTATCTTTATTGTCCGTTTCCTCCAAACTCTACCCGACTCTTTTCCCTGAAATATTACAACATTTCTTCTAACATTATTCAGACTTTTTTGTAAAAATGTTTCCTCCAGAAATTCAGCTTTACTTCTAGTTTTCTTACATTATTCCAACTTTTATTAATAAATTATATTTTAAAATTATCTGAAATATATATATTTTTTTCTCAGAATTCCGACTTTTTTCACAAGATTCCGACTTTTTTCTCATAATTCCGACTTTTTTCGCAGAATTCCGACTTTTTTCGCAGAATTCCGACTCTTTTCTCAGAATTCCGACTTTTTTCACAGAATTCCGACTTTTTTCACAGAATTCCGACTTTTTTCACAAGATTCCGATTTTTTTCTCATAATTCCGACTTTTTTCCGCAGAATTCCGAAATTTCACAGAATTCCGACTTTTTTCGCAGAATTCCGACTTTTTTCGCAGAAGTCCGACTCTTTTCTCAGAATTCCGACTCTTTTCGCAGAATTCCGACTTTTTCGCAGAATTCCGACTTCCGAAGATCAAAGAAAGTGAACCGCTTTCGATCATAAAGTGAAAGTTAGCTCCACCTTTAACAGCTTTAAAAAATGTCACACATCAACAGCTCTGTTGTGATTGGTCAACCGCTTAGAGATGTCCCGCCCCTTAGCCTATCAAGTACAATTTGTTGGAGCGCTAGTGTTCCAGAGAACAGAGTCGGAATTCAGAGAAAAAAAAGTAATAATTCTGAAAACAGTTTTTGGAATTCTGAGAAAAAAAGTCAAATTTTTGATAAATAAAGTCGGAATTAAGAGAAAAAAGTCGGAATTAAGAGAAAAAAGTCAAACTTCGGAGAAAAAAATCTAATTTCTGAGAAGAATTCCGGAATTCTGAGAAATAAAGTTAAAAGAAAGAAAAAGTGTTTAAAAGATATACCGTGTATGGATGAGTCACACCCAACCATACACGATATATATTTTACATTTCAGACACATTCCCATTTAAATAAGTGGAATAAGAACCGCTCTGTGTGGTTAATAACAGTGATGAACGGTAACTCATTTACAGTGAGGTTTTTGGAGCATATTATCATTTCAGAAGTGATTCAGAATATAAATCAAGCCTTAAATATTAAATCACCTAAAGTTGGAATACATTTGATAGACGTGTCCCACTTTGTGCCCACACATTAACTTTACATATTACCTCTCGTCTGCTTCAGCTCTCGAGGCTAAATCCTTTTCGCTGTCGGCTGAAAAACCTCGGAGGACTAAAGTTCAACCGAAAAACTTCCTCCATAGTTCAACAAAGGTGACATACCGCCTCCTTTGCATATTTAAACATAACTCGTCAGAAAACTTGTAATGTAAAGCATAATTGTGGTAATGTCGGTAATGAAGTGGGGGGTTTCATGGTGATATCAGTTAAATATTTTACCCTGTTCACCTGCATGCATGAGTTTTAAAATCCTTATCTTTATTGTCCGTTTCCTCCAAACTCTACCCGACTCTTTTCCCTGAAATATTACAAAATGTCTTCTAACATTATTCAGACTTTTTTGTAAAAATGTTTCCTCCAGAAATTCAGCTTTACTTCTAGTTTTCTTACATTATTCCAACTTTTATTAATAAATTATATTTTAAAATTATCTGAAATATATATATTTTTTTCTCAGAATTCCGACTTTTTTCACAAGATTCCGACTTTTTTCTCATAATTCCGACTTTTTTCGCAGAATTCCGACTTTTTTTCGCAGAATTCCGACTTTTTTCACAGAATTCCGACTTTTTTCACAGAATTCCGACTTTTTTCACAGAATTCCGACTTTTTTCGCAGAATTCCGACTTTTTTCACAGAATTCCGACTTTTTTCTCAGAATTCCGACTTTTTTCACAGAATTCCGACTTTTTTCACAGAATTCCGACTTTTTTCACAAGATTCCGATTTTTTTCTCATAATTCCGACTTTTTTCCGCAGAATTCCGAAATTTTTCACAGAATTCCGACTTTTTTCGCAGAATTCCGACTTTTTTCGCAGAATTCCGACTTTTTTTCGCAGAAGTCCGACTCTTTTCTCAGAATTCCGACTCTTTTCGCAGAATTCCGACTTTTTTCGCAGAATTCCGACTTCCGAAGATCAAAGAAAGTGAACTGCTTTCGATCATAAAGTGAAAGTTAGCTCCACCTTTAACAGCTTTAAAAAATGTCACACATCAACAGCTCTGTTGTGATTGGTCAACCGCTTAGAGATGTCCCGCCCCTTAGCCTATCAAGTACAATTTGTTGGAGCGCTAGTGTTCCAGAGAACAGAGTCGGAATTCAGAGAAAAAAAAGTAATAATTCTGAAAACAGTTTTTGGAATTCTGAGAAAAAAAGTCAAATTCAAATCAACCGAAAAACTTCCTCCATAGTTCAACAAAAGTGACATACCGCCTCCTTTGCATATTTAAACATAACTCGTCAGAAAACTTGTAATGTAAAACATAATTGTGGTAATGTCAGTAATGAAGTGGGGGGTTTCATGGTGATATCTGTTAAATATTTTACCCTGTTCACCTGCATGCATGAGTTTTAAAATCCTTATCTTTATTGTCCGTTTCCTCCAAACTCTACCCGACTCTTTTGCCTGAAATATTACAAAATGTCTTCTAACATTATTCAGACTTTTTTGTAAAAATGTTTCCTCCAGAAATTCAGCTTTACTTCTAGTTTTCTTACATTATTCCAACTTTTATTAATAAATTAAATTTTAAAATTATCTGAAATATATATATTTTTTTCTCAGAATTCCGACTTTTTTCACAAGATTCCGACTTTTTTCTCACAATTCCGACTTTTTTCCGCAGAAGTTCCGACTTTTTTCACAGAATTCCAACTTTTTTCGCAGAATTCCGACTTTTTTTCGCAGAATTCCGACTCTTTTCTCAGAATTCCGACTTTTTTCTCAGAATTCTGACTTTTTTCACAGAATTCCGACTTTTTTCACAAGATTCCTACTTTTTCCTCAGAATTCCGACTTTTTTCACAGAATTCCGACTTTTTTCACAGAATTCCGACTTTTTTCACAGAATTCCGACTTTTTTCACAAGATTCCGATTTTTTTCTCATAATTCCGACTTTTTTCCGCAGAATTCCGAAATTTTTCACAGAATTCCGACTTTTTTCGCAGAATTCCGACTTTTTTCGCAGAAGTCCGACTCTTTTCTCAGAATTCCGACTCTTTTCGCAGAATTCCGACTTTTTTCGCAGAATTCCGACTTCCGAAGATCAAAGAAAGTGAACTGCTTTCGATCATAAAGTGAAAGTTAGCTCCACCTTTAACAGCTTTAAAAAATGTCACACATCAACAGCTCTGTTGTGATTGGTCAACCGCTTAGAGATGTCCCGCCCTTAGCCTATCAAGTACAATTTGTTGGAGCGCTAGTGTTCCAGAGAACAGAGTCGGAATTCAGAGAAAAAAAGTAATAATTCTGAAAACAGTTTTTGGAATTCTGAGAAAAAAAGTCAAATTTTTGATAAATAAAGTCGGAATTAAGAGAAAAAAGTCGGAATTAAGAGAAAAAAGTCAAACTTCGGAGAAAAAAATCTAATTTCTGAGAAGAATTCCGGAATTCTGAGAAATAAAGTTAAAAGAAAGAAAAAGTGTGTAAAATATATACCGTGTATGGATGAGTCACACCCAACCATACACGATATATCTTTTACATTTCAGACACATTCCCATTTAAATAAGTGGAATAAGAACCGCTCTGTGTGGAATAATAACAGTGATGAACGGTATAACTCATTTACAGTGAGGTTTTTGGAGCATATTATCATTTCAGAAGTGATTCAGAATATAAATCAAGCCTTAAATATTAAATCACCTAAAGTTGGAATACATTTGATAGACGTGTCCCACTTTGTGCCACACATTAACTTTACATATTACCTCTCGTCTGCTTCAGCTCTCGAGGCTAAATCCTTTTCGCTGTCGGCTGAAAAACCTCGGAGGACTAAAGTTCAACCGAAAAACTTCCTCCATAGTTCAACAAAGGTGACATACCGCCTCCTTTGCATATTTAAACATAACTCGTCAGAAAACTTGTAATGTAAAGCATAATTGTGGTAATGTCGGTAATGAAGTGGGGGGTTTCATGGTGATATCAGTTAAATATTTTACCCTGTTCCCTGCATGCATGAGTTTTAAAATCCTTATCTTTATTGTCCGTTTCCTCCAAACTCTACCCGACTCTTTTGCCTGAAATATTACAAAATGTCTTCTAACATTATTCAGACTTTTTTGTAAAAATGTTTCCTCCAGAAATTCAGCTTTACTTCTAGTTTTCTTACATTATTCCAACTTTTATTAATAAATTAAATTTTAAAATTATCTGAAATATATATATTTTTTTCTCAGAATTCCGACTTTTTTCACAAGATTCCGACTTTTTTCTCACAATTCCGACTTTTTTCCGCAGAATTCCGACTTTTTTCACAGAATTCCAACTTTTTTCGCAGAATTCCGACTTTTTTCGCAGAATTCCGACTCTTTTCTCAGAATTCCGACTTTTTTCTCAGAATTCTGACTTTTTTCACAGAATTCCGACTTTTTTCACAAGATTCCTACTTTTTCCTCCTCAGAATTCCGACTTTTTTCACAGAATTCCAACTTTTTTCGCAGAATCCCGACTTTTTTCGCAGAATTCCGACTTTTTTCGCAGAATTCCGACTCTTTTCTCAGAATTCCAACTTTTTCTCAGAATTCCGACTTCCGAAGATCAAAGAAAGTGAACCGCTTTCGATCATAAAGTGAAAGTTAGCTCCACCTTTAACAGCTTTAAAAATGTCACACATCAACAGCTCTGTTGTGATTGGTCAACCGCTTAGAGATGTCCCGCCCCTTAGCCTATCAAGTACAATTTGTTGGAGCGCTAGTGTTCCAGAGAACAGAGTCGGAATTCAGAGAAAAAAAAGTAATAATTCTGAAAACAGTTTTTGGAATTCTGAGAAAAAAAGTCAAATTTTTGATAAATAAAGTCGGAATTAAGAGAAAAAGTCGGAATTAAGAGAAAAAAGTCAAACTTCGGAGAAAAAAATCTAATTTCTGAGAAGAATTCCGGAATTCTGAGAAATAAAGTTAAAAGAAAGAAAAAGTGTGTAAAATATATACCGTGTATGGATGAGTCACACCCAACCATACACGGTATATCTTTTACATTTCAGACACATTCCCATTTAAATAAGTGGAATAAGAACCGCTCTGTGTGGTTAATAACAGTGATGAACGGTAACTCATTTACAGTGAGGTTTTTGGAGCATATTATCATTTCAGAAGTGATTCAGAATATAAATCAAGCCTTAAATATTAAATCACCTAAAGTTGGAATACATTTGATAGACGTGTCCCACTTTGTGCCCACACATTAACTTTACATATTACCTCTCGTCTGCTTCAGCTCTCGAGGCTAAATCCTTTTCGCTGTCGGCTGAAAAACCTCGGAGGACTAAAGTTCAACCGAAAAACTTCCTCCATAGTTCAACAAAGGTGACATACCGCCTCCTTTGCATATTTAAACATAACTCGTCAGAAAACTTGTATGTAAAGCATAATTGTGGTAATGTCGGTAATGAAGTGGGGGGTTTCATGGTGATATCAGTTAAATATTTTACCCTGTTCACCTGCATGCATGAGTTTTAAAATCCTTATCTTTATTGTCCGTTTCCTCCAAACTCTACCCGACTCTTTTGCCTGAAATATTACAAAAATGTCTTCTAACATTATTCAGACTTTTTTGTAAAATGTTTCCTCCAGAAATTCAGCTTTACTTCTAGTTTTCTTACATTATTCCAACTTTTATTAATAAATTAAATTTTAAAATTATCTGAAATATATATATTTTTTTCTCAGAATTCCGACTTTTTTCACAAGATTCCGACTTTTTTCTCACAATTCCGACTTTTTTCCGCAGAATTCCGACTTTTTTCACAGAATTCCAACTTTTTTCGCAGAATTCCGACTTTTTTCGCAGAATTCCGACTCTTTTCTCAGAATTCCGACTTTTTCTCAGAATTCTGACTTTTTTCACAGAATTCCGACTTTTTTCACAAGATTCCTACTTTTTCCTCAGAATTCCGACTTTTTTCACAGAATTCCAACTTTTTTCGCAGAATCCCGACTTTTTCGCAGAATTCCGACTTTTTTCGCAGAATTCCGACTCTTTTCTCAGAATTCCAACTTTTCTCAGAATTCCGACTTCCGAAGATCAAAGAAAGTGAACCGCTTTCGATCATAAAGTGAAAGTTAGCTCCACCTTTAACAGCTTTAAAAAATGTCACACATCAACAGCTCTGTTGTGATTGGTCAACCGCTTAGAGATGTCCCGCCCCTTAGCCTATCAAGTACAATTTGTTGGAGCGCTAGTGTTCCAGAGAACAGAGTCGGAATTCAGAGAAAAAAAAGTAATAATTCTGAAAACAGTTTTTGGAATTCTGAGAAAAAAAGTCACATTTTTGATAAATAAAGTCGGAATTAAGAGAAAAAAGTCGGAATTAAGAGAAAAAAGTCAAACTTCGGAGAAAAAAATCTAATTTCTGAGAAGAATTCCGGATTCTGAGAAATAAAGTTAAAAGAAAGAAAAAGTGTGTAAAATATATACCGTGTATGGATGAGTCACACCCAACCATACACGATATATCTTTTACATTTCAGACACATTCCCATTTAAATAAGTGGAATAAGAACCGCTCTGTGTGGTTAATAACAGTGATGAACGGTAACTCATTTACAGTGAGGTTTTGGAGCATATTATCATTTCAGAAGTGATTCAGAATATAAATCAAGCCTTAAATATTAAATCACCTAAAGTTGGAATACATTTGATAGACGTGTCCCACTTTGTGCCCACACATTAACTTTACATATTACCTCTCGTCTGCTTCAGCTCTCGAGGCTAAATCCTTTTCGCTGTCGGCTGAAAAACCTCGGAGGACTAAAGTTCAACCGAAAAACTTCCTCCATAGTTCAACAAAGGTGACATACCGCCTCCTTTGCATATTTAAACATAACTCGTCAGAAAACTTGTAATGTAAAACATAATTGTGGTAATGTCAGTAATGAAGTGGGGGGTTTCATGGTGATATCTGTTAAATATTTTACCCTGTTCACCTGCATGCATGAGTTTTAAAATCCTTATCTTTATTGTCCGTTTCCTCCAAACTCTACCCGACTCTTTTGCCTGAAATATTACAAAATGTCTTCTAACATTATTCAGACTTTTTTGTAAAAATGTTTCCTCCAGAAATTCAGCTTTACTTCTAGTTTTCTTACATTATTCCAACTTTTATTAATAAATTAAATTTTAAAATTATCTGAAATATATATATTTTTTTCTCAGAATTCCGACTTTTTTTCACAAGATTCCGACTTTTTTCTCACAATTCCGACTTTTTTCCGCAGAATTCCGACTTTTTTCACAGAATTCCAACTTTTTTCGCAGAATTCCGACTTTTTTCTCAGAATTCCGACTCTTTTCTCAGAATTCCGACTTTTTTCTCAGAATTCTGACTTTTTTCACAGAATTCCGACTTTTTTCACAAGATTCCTACTTTTTCCTCAGAATTCCGACTTTTTTCACAGAATTCCAACTTTTTTCGCAGAATCCCGACTTTTTTCGCAGAATTCCGACTTTTTTCGCAGAATTCCGACTCTTTTCTCAGAATTCCAACTTTTTCTCAGAATTCCGACTTCCGAAGATCAAAGAAAGTGAACCGCTTTCGATCATAAAGTGAAAGTTAGCTCCACCTTTAACAGCTTTAAAAAATGTCACACATCAACAGCTCTGTTGTGATTGGTCAACCGCTTAGAGATGTCCCGCCCCTTAGCCTATCAAGTACAATTTGTTGGAGCGCTAGTGTTCCAGAGAACAGAGTCGGAATTCAGAGAAAAAAAAGTAATAATTCTGAAAACAGTTTTGGAATTCTGAGAAAAAAAGTCACATTTTTGATAAATAAAGTCGGAATTAAGAGAAAAAAGTCGGAATTAAGAGAAAAAAGTCAAACTTCGGAGAAAAAAATCTAATTTCTGAGAAGAATTCCGGAATTCTGAGAAATAAAGTTAAAAGAAAGAAAAAGTGTGTAAAATATATACCGTGTATGGATGAGTCACACCCAACCATACACGATATATCTTTTACATTTCAGACACATTCCCATTTAAATAAGTGGAATAAGAACCGCTCTGTGTGGTTAATAACAGTGATGAACGGTAACTCATTTACAGTGAGGTTTTTGGAGCATATTATCATTTCAGAAGTGATTCAGAATATAAATCAAGCCTTAAATATTAAATCACCTAAAGTTGGAATACATTTGATAGACGTGTCCCACTTTGTGCCCACACATTAACTTTACATATTACCTCTCGTCTGCTTCAGCTCTCGAGGCTAAATCCTTTTCGCTGTCGGCTGAAAAACCTCGGAGGACTAAGTTCAACCGAAAAACTTCCTCCATAGTTCAACAAAGGTGACATACCGCCTCCTTTGCATATTTAAACATAACTCGTCAGAAAACTTGTAATGTAAAGCATAATGTGGTAATGTCAGTAATGAAGTGGGGGGTTTCATGGTGATATCTGTTAAATATTTTACCCTGTTCACCTGCATGCATGAGTTTTAAAATCCTTATCTTTATTGTCCGTTTCCTCCAAACTCTACCCGACTCTTTTGCCTGAAATATTACAAAATGTCTTCTAACATTATTCAGACTTTTTTGTAAAAATGTTTCCTCCAGAAATTCAGCTTTACTTCTAGTTTTCTTACATTATTCCAACTTTTATTAATAAATTAAATTTTAAAATTATCTGAAATATATATTTTTTTTTCTCAGAATTCCGACTTTTTTCACAAGATTCCGACTTTTTTCTCACAATTCCGACTTTTTTCCGCAGAATTCCGACTTTTTTCACAGAATTCCAACTTTTTTCGCAGAATTCCGACTTTTTTCGCAGAATTCCGACTCTTTTCTCAGAATTCCGACTCTTTTCTCAGAATTCCGACTTTTTTCTCAGAATTCCGACTTTTTTCACAGAATTCCGACTTTTTTCACAAGATTCCTACTTTTTTCTCAGAATTCCGACTTTTTTCACAGAATTCCAACTTTTTCGCAGAATTCCGACTTTTTTTCGCAGAATTCCGACTTTTTTCGCAGAATTCCGACTCTTTTCTCAGAATTCCAACTTTTTCTCAGAATTCCGACTTCCGAAGATCAAAGAAAGTGAACCGCTTTCGATCATAAAGTGAAAGTTAGCTCCACCTTTAACAGCTTTAAAAAATGTCACACATCAACAGCTCTGTTGTGATTGGTCAAACCGCTTAGAGATGTCCCGCCCCTTAGCCTATCAAGTACAATTTGTTGGAGCGCTAGTGTTCCAGAGAACAGAGTCGGAATTCAGAGAAAAAAAAGTAATAATTCTGAAAACAGTTTTTTGGAATTCTGAGAAAAAAAGTCAAATTTTTGATAAATAAAGTCGGAATTAAGAGAAAAAAGTCGGAATTAAGAGAAAAAAGTCAAACTTCGGAGAAAAAAATCTAATTTCTGAGAAGAATTCCGGAATTCTGAGAATAAGTTAAAAGAAGAAAAAGTGTTTAAAATATATACCGTGTATGGATGAGTCACACCCAACCATACACGGTATATATTTTACATTTCAGACACATTCCCATTTAAATAAGTGGAATAAGAACCGCTCTGTGTGGTTAATAACAGTGATGAACGGTAACTCATTTACAGTGAGGTTTTTGGCATATTATCATTTCAGAAGTGATTCAGAATATAAACTCAACAAGAGCTTGCAAAAAATATAATACGTTTATTATACGGTTACATGCCACTTTACAGAAGCAGGTTGCCCATAAACTACATGTCCCACAATGCATCTCGTTTTGTGACATGCGCACTGAAGAGACTTGCAATTATTTGCCCTGGACTTCTGATTTCAGACGTAGTTAATTACTAAGTTATTATCCTATCCGATAATAATCCAATTCAGAGGCAATAACATAATATAATACATTATTTTATTTATATATTATATATTTATATAGTTACAACCGGCCCTTTGAGTGCAACCTTTATGCGAATGTGGCCCGCGATGAAATTGAGTTTGACACCCCTGACCTAGAGGGACAACAGGGGGTTAAAATATATTTTAGGTACGATGGTGCCTTTCCATGTAGTGCTTTATTACGTGCGCTGCACCGGGTAACTGCGCCCTCAAACCAAAATGCTGATTTTCCCCCGTAAAATGTTAAAGTGATGCCAGAAAACAATATTTCTGTTCCTCAAAAACGGTATAATTCCTCCAGAAATATGAGTATCAAACAGAGCGTCAGACGGCAGAGACAGCTTTGTTTCTACGGAGCTCCGACGTCACGTTGTTGTTTACGTCACATTGTTGTTTACGTCAGGAGAATCTTGTATACGGGCTTCATGTTGTTGTTGATATATCTTATAAACAAGATCAGACACAGTATCACCTCATAGTGTTGTAGTCAAGTCACCAAATCTCGAGTCCGAGTCCAAGTCTGTGTCATCGTGTATTGATCTGAGTGGATATGTTTACTGTTGGGTTTGTTCTCATCAATCAATATTCTTTATTGTCTACATTGCTTTTATTCTGTCTATTGCATTACATTACATTACATTACATTACATGACATGACATTAATTCATTACATTACATGACATGACATTACATTACATGACATGACATTACATGACATTACATTACATGACATGACATTACATGACATTACATTACATGACATTACATGACATTACATGACATTACATGACATTACATTACATTACATGACATGACATTACATGACATGACATTACATACATGACATGACATTACATTACATTACATGTTACTTGTTAGACGCTTTTATCCAAAGCGACTAACATACTCAATACTGTGGACAATCCCCACAGGAGCACTTTGGGGTGAAGTGTCTCAGGGACACAACGACATGCTGACTGCAGTGGGGTTTGAACCTGTCTAACCTATTAAGGTTGTGGCGGGTTCCAAGACTGCCTTCAAAAGAGCTGCTTCACAAATAAAAATGGTTAACATCAAACAAAAGGACCCACTATCAGCGTTTCAGGATTACTTGCATGTACAGAAAGAGAAGAGAGAGAAAAGGGATAGACAAAGTAATCAGAAAGAGAAGTGTCCAGTTTAGTTTCATGTAATACAGTGTCTTTTAATTGTTAACTGTGGACAACCAGCACTAAACGGCAGTGGCGTACCGTGGGGCTTTAGACAGGGCCTTCAGTCAACAATTGAACAGCACATACAGTACACTTTACACGTCTCTGTTCCAGCCAACGCAGCCATGATCAGATAATGCACACATTATGCCAAAGAGTCTCTCAACAATACAACAGCTGATCAACAATCAAAACAGTCAGCTAGATAAGGGTTAAATGCAGACGAAATGTCCCAACATTGATCAATTAAGTCATCTATTATTAAACTTGTGTCATTGTGCACTCTCACGTCACTCTAAAAGGAAGCAAATAGTAACGTACTCACCCGTCACTTGGAAATAAAGTCCACGTTACGAAGGAAGTTCATGACAGAAGTTTAGCTCAGGACACTGTCGTTGAACATCAACATCTGATTGGCTGATGAATCTGTCACTCATGCTTATTACCAATCAAATGGGTTGTCTTTCAACAAATAGCAGTATCTGTTGTGCTGGCCCCCGCCAACTCAAATAACTGTGAGGCGTTCAAGTGACTTTTTGATGTAGGAAATTCCAGTTCAGCCTCAACAAAACCTTACTTCATTTTGTAATTTTGAGGATATTATACTATTAAAACTTATAGCTAAATATTCATGACATTTTTTTTTTCCAACAGCAACCGATCTCTGAGAGGAGCCTTACTTTAGTGTTCCTTCAGTTCAACTAATGGAGGCAGATCTGACGGCGTTCGCTGCCAAAACGGATCAACAAACTGCTGACGTCCGACAGCGACGAGCATCAGCTTTGAAGACGTTATGAACACCCAGAAGACCAGCACTGACACATTATCAATATTTACCAAAGTGCAATATCAATACACACTAAACTGTGCGATCTGGAATGAAGTCGCTTCAATGAGTCTTTTTACTTTGTTGTTAATAGTTTATATCTTCCTCTTTCTTCTCTGCTGCTGCAACGCTGTCAACTCCGCCTGCTGGGAGACCGATTATCTCATCTCATAGAAGGAACCAGCAGGGCCACACTACAAAAACTTGAAATCTTGCCAAGTATATGTGTCTAATATCTAGTCAGAATATGTCTCTCCACCTGATATAAGACATAATAACTTCTGAAGTAACACTGCAGAGAGATATAGGTCTTGTTTTTAGACAATGCATCATCTTGTTAAGTCAAAAAATCTTATTTTGAGTCGTATCTCAGATGAAACAATATGCTTTTACATATTTATTAGAAAATCACCAACTAACATCAGAACACAGAAAACCTTTGAGCATTTGCGGCTCATATTGTAACAAAACATTTCCTGATTCTGGTAAAATATAGTTCAAAATTAGTTCTCCAGATAATTAAAAGATGTGATTTATCTAAATATCCCATCTTCAAGAAATCTGACCGAGCAAATTTTCAATTGTTCTATTGGCAGATTTTTGTAATTATTTCAAGTGAAAACAGCTTGTTTTCATTATTGTTTAACTTGTTTTTGGAGCAGCATTTTTTCCAGCACAGTTCACGCTCCAGATACTCAGAGACCCCCCCCCCCCCCCCCCCCCTCTGCAGGTGAGACATTAAACCTGACACCTGCAGCAGAGTTGGAAAATGATGTGATATAATTCAATAACATGTACTGAGGTTGAGTCCTCAGACGTCCAGTTCTCACACCTCTCCTTCACTCCCTTCACTTGCTGCCAGAATACGCTTCAAGACTCTGGTGCTGGCCTGCCGAGCTGTAAGGGATCAGCTCCATCCTACATACTTGGTTAAACCATACAATCCAGAACGTACACTTCGCTCAGCGTCAGCCAATCAGCTGCTACTCCATCACTGCGAGTGGGAACCAGGAACACCTAAAAACACACCTGTCGCTATCCTGGCTCCTGATTGGTGGAATGAGCTCCCCATTGACATCAGGACAGCAGAAACTCTGCATATCTTCCGTCGCAAACTGAAAATGCATCTATTCCGATATAGATACCGAGATATATTTACCTTGGCAATAAGATATTGATGAAAAAAACAAAGTTTCCACAGATAGTACACACTAATGTATAATCTAACACTGCCTGGAGTTTCACAAAAACGTGTTCACCGTGACTGGAATCGCTGTTTGTTGGTGGCTAAAGCGGCAAAAACCAGGAGGAAAAACGACATTTGCAGAAACACCTGAACATGAGTTACAGCCGGGTCATTTCGCTCAGTTAGGAACGAACTTCGCCGAACAGAAACAAATCGTTTTCCACAGCAGCTGTTGATTTCCAGGACTGTTGTGATCCGTGTAGCAGACACCGAGTCCTCCGGCTTATCAGACGTCTGAACCGGTAATGGAGCTGCTATTTGGGGGTGGAATCTATAATTGATCAGGGATGTTTTCTGCAGCTTCCCGAGATCAGACTGCACCGAGGGAGTCGTAAGGAGGATCTGGGGTGAGGGAGGAGAGCCAATTACCGTTCTGTCCGCGGCTCTAACGGACAAATTCAAAGCAGAAGAGGTGTCTGGAGCTTTTCTGTACGTTTCTCTGCTTCATTAAACCTGCCGAGGTGCAGCTGCCTGAAGTCTGGAGGGTGTTGGACCAGAAGGACTTTTAAAACTTGGCTTTCGTTGGGAAGTAGCAAGAGAGCAATACAGAAAGCTTCATATGTCTGCAACAAATCATAAAAAGCATTGATTTGCAGTCTGAAATGAAATCCCTCTTCTTCGTCCGTCTCTCAAAAGAAAGCTGTTTTTCCAGCAGTGTAATACAGGGTGCAGAAACATTGAAAGGCTGGACACAAACTGATCCATTAAATACCTTTTTGGGTGGCTTTATTTTCTATATTTCATGTCAGAATATCGACTTATTAGTGTCATTTCTGTGATAAACGACAACCAGCGCAAACCCGTGTTTAGCTGCACATTAGTCATTAAGATAAATGATTTAGTTTTCAGTTTAAACACAGTCCAACATCCATCATTAGCAAGCTGAGAAACTGAAAGGCATTACTTTAAAAAAACAGAGCCGAAGGCAGATCCTGTCATCAGCCGTTTAAATGCAAAACATCCAGGACTCATAAATACTGAGCATAGGAAATCTAATCGCCTCCTACGACCCTGTGAATCAACACGGGGCGGATTACTACGAAACTGTTTGAAATCTGTTTAGAAGTCTTTGTTACGTAACGTATTCATTTAATCTGTTTCTGAAACTTTAAGCCTCTTTCTCACATGACTTCACGTCACACACCGCTAAGCTAAAGGTGGCTAATGTTGGGCTATAAAGGAACTACAGCACGGTCACATGACTTCACGTCACCACCGCTAAGCTAAAGGTGGCTAATGTTGGGCTATAAAGGAACTACAGCACGGTCACATGACTTCACGTCACCACGCTAAGCTAAAGGTGGCTAATGTTGGGCTATAAAGGAACTACAGCACGGTCACATGACTTCACGTCACCACCGCTAAGCTAAAGGTGGCTAATGTTGGGCTATAAAGGAACAACAGCACGGTCACATGACTTCACGTCACCACCGCTAAGCTAAAGGTGGCTAATGTTGGGCAATAAAGGAAATACAGCACGGTCACATGACTTCACGTCCCACCGCTAAGCTAAAGGTGGCTAATGTTGGGCTATAAAGGAACTACAGCACGGTCACATGACTTCACGTCACCACCGCTAAGCTAAAGGTGGCTAATGTTGGGCTATAAAGGAACAACAGCATGGTCACATGACTTCACGTCACCACCGCTAAGCTAAATGGCTAATGTTGGGCTATAAAGGAACTACTGCACGGTCACATGACTTCACGTCACCACCGCTAAGCTAAAGGTGGCTAATGTTGGGCTATAAAGGAACTACAGCACGGTCACATGACTTCATCACCACCGCTAAGCTAAAGGTGGCTAATGTTGGGCATAAAGGAACTACAGCACGGTCACATGACTTCACGTCACCACTGCTAAGCTAAAGGTGGCTAATGTTGGGCTATAAAGGAACTACAGCACGGTCACATGACTTCACGTCACCACCGCTAAGCTAAAGGTGGCTAATGTTGGGCTATAAAGGAACAACAGCACGGTCACATGACTTCACGTCACCACCGCTAAGCTAAAGGTGGCTAATGTTGGGCTATAAAGGAAATGCAGCACGGTCACATGACTTCACGTCACCACGCTAAGCTAAAGGTGGCTAATGTTGGGCTATAAAGGAACAACAGCACGGTCACATGACTTCACGTCACCACCGCTAAGCTAAAGGTGGCTAATGTTGGGCTATAAAGGAACAACAGCACGGTCACATGACTTCACGTCACCACCGCTAAGCTAAAGGTGGCTAATGTTGGGCTATAAAGGAAAATACAGCACGGTCACATGACTTCACGTCACCACCGCTAAGCTAAAGGTGGCTAATTGGGCTATAAAGGAACTATACAGCACGGTCACATGACTTCACGTCACCACCGCTAAGCTAAAGGTGGCTAATGTTGGGCTATAAAGGAACTACAGCACGGTCACATGACTTCACGTCACCACCGCTAAGCTAAAGTGGCTAATGTTGGGCTATAAAGGAACTACAGCACGGTCACATGACTTCACGTCACCACCGCTAAGCTAAAGGTGGCTAATGTTGGGCTATAAAGGAACTACAGCACGGTCACATGACTTCACGTCACCACCGCTAAGCTAAAGGGGCTAATGTTGGGCTATAAAGGAACTACAGCACGGTCACATGACTTCACGTCACCACCGCTAAGCTAAAGGTGGCTAATGTTGGGCTATAAAGGAACTACAGCACGGTCAATGACTTCACGTCACCACCGCTAAGCTAAAGGTGGCTAATGTTGGGCTATAAAGGAACTACAGCATGGTCACATGACTTCACGTCACCACCGCTAAGCTAAAGGTGGCTAATGTTGGGCAATAAAGGAACTACAGCACGGTCACATGACTTCTCGTCACCACCGCTAAGCTAAAGGTGGCTAATGTTGGCAATAAAGGAACTACAGCACGGTCACATGACTTCACGTCACCACCGCTAAGCTAAAGGTGGCTAATGTTGGCTATAAAGGAACTACAGCACGGTCACATGACTTCTCGTCACCACCGCTAAGCTAAAGGTGGCTAATGTTGGGCTATAAAGGAACTATACAGCACGGTCACATGACTCTCGTCACCACCGCTAAGCTAAAGGTGGCTAATGTTGGGCTATAAAGGAACTACAGCACGGTCACATGACTTCTCGTCACCACCGCTAAGCTAAAGGTGGCTAATGTTGGGCTATAAAGGAACTACAGCACGGTCACATGACTTCACGTCACCACGCTAAGCTAAAGGTGGCTAATGTTGGGCTATAAAGGAACTACAGCACGGTCACATGACTTCACGTCACCACCGCTAAGCTAAAGGTGGCTAATGTTGGGCAATAAAGGAACTACAGCACGGTCACATGACTTCACGTCACACTGCTAAGCTAAAGGTGGCTAATGTTGGGCAATAAAGGAACTACAGCACGGTCACATGACTTCACGTCACCACCGCTAAGCTAAAGGTGGCTAATGTTGGGCTATAAAGGAACTACAGCACGGTCACATGACTTCACGTCACCACCGCTAAGCTAAAGGTGGCTAATGTTGGGCTATAAAGGAATACAGCACGGTCACATGACTTCTCGTCACCACCGCTAAGCTAAAGGTGGCTAATGTTGGGCTATAAAGGAACTATACAGCACGGTCACATGACTTCGTCACCACCGCTAAGCTAAAGGTGGCTAATGTTGGGCTATAAAGGAACTATACAGCACGGTCACATGACTTCTCGTCACCACTGCTAAGCTAAAGGTGGCTAATGTTGGGCTATAAAGGAGCTACAGCACGGTCACATGACTTCATCACCACCGCTAAGCTAAAGGAGGCTAATGTTGGGCTATAAAGGAACTACAGCACGGTCACATGACTTCACGTCACCACCGCTAAGCTAAAGGAGGCTACTGTTGGGCTATAAAGGAACTACAGCACGGCCAAAACATATTTTGTGTTATGTCCTCACAACTTTTTCAACACTAACTTGTGAAGCTGTCACAAGTGGAAAGTTTATTGTAATGTTGAGCAGAATGAGATATAATACTTCTCATTCCTGTAGATCTTAGAGTTAACAGAAGGCACATGAGACGAGTTGAAATGTAAAATCATTATGAAAAGAAGGACTAAAGAAAAGGTAAAAATGACGGCTGATGGTGAGGCGGGTCCTCTCGGGGGAACTGCTCACAGACGATCTGCACAGTTTCTCTTTATGACGCACATTATCGCAGCCAAACGAGCACCTAGAGAATATCATGAGGCAAATAACTGTCATTATAAGTAAGACTCTCTCCTCCTGCACCGATATAATGTGCACTCATGCAGTAATAGGAATACATTCAGTGGATAGCAGAAGAAGCAGATGCCTTTACCTGAGGTTCATCTTTGAGGACTAGAGCTGAAGAGGGAAGATTAACAGGACTGGAAATCATTGACGGGGACGAGTTGTAAAATTCGATTATCTCATTTAACCAATAATCTCATGTTTGAACTCTTGGTTTTTCAACAAATATGACAATCTTTTCCCTTTGATTTATTATATGAGAGAAACTTTTTGGTGGCAACGTCTTGCCAAAGTTTGTACATTAAAACTGAACAATTTATTAGAGCGGTTATCCTGCTCTATATTGGACAATGATTACGCCCCTTTTCACTCAGAGTTTAAACGTCTTCCTTCAGGAGGTTAGTCACAAAGCGATAGAAAAAACAGCTTTAGTCCCAACATGAGGCCCCACGCAAAGTTATATGATGAGGCCCTCTGTTTTGCGAGCGTCGACGGGGGGTGCTAGTGGAGCCTTGTAGCGGTGAAACCGTGCCGCGCCACACTAATTGCGCCGTATAAGCGCATAGGTGCGCCACATTTTCGGCTCAGTTGAGGCACCCTCCGCAAGATGAGGCCCCCTCCGCAAGGTGAGGCCCCATGCAGTCTGCATGATCGGCCTGTAGGGGGACGGCCCTGATTCCAGCAGCTATCACACAGAGGAATAAGTGGTAGAAGCCCATGTTTATACCGGTGCTTTTCAAATGTTTTTAGAGGATATCAGCAGGAAGGTTGGTGATAGCATTTGGGATATTTCACGACTTCAATCTCTCTTAATCTACATCAAAATTGGCATTCAGCTGCCATTGAAGCATAGTAAAGAGCAGGGGGTGGAAACAGTTTTAGTGTCTGTAAATAAGACGTGGTGTGAAGCGACGCAGGGAATAATAAGCCGTATTGATTCATGCTGTTTGCAGACATTGTGTTTTCCCCCCTAAGACATTTCTGTTTTTGTTTGTTGATCCAGATTTCTGTGTGGGCTTCTTCTGGGGAGCTTTTATAAAATGTGTACTTTCATAGATTTATAATACTGACAGAAATTGAGTTAATGTTCGTTGTTACTTCATGAGATGTGGGCGGGGGTGCACAGGTCTGGAAACATGGCATTAAAACTGTTAAAGGTCTTGAAGCGCGGCAGGAAATAAGTAGGCGCACACATGGAAGAAAACATAATCACGCAGAGAAACAAGAGGCGTTAACGATCGTCAGTGTGAACAATAACACAGGGGGGTTCAGCTATAAAATCCTCCAACAACAGGCAGTGAGAGGCTGATTATTCACCCCGTCAGTGCGTTAGAAACATCATCTGGTATCCTGTGTCACATACTGAGGTTTTATGGGTCAATCAATAACGATTTTTTATCTCACGGTCTACTGTATATTTTCTACTTTTTAATGCTTTTTTAATGATATTTGAGATGCTTCATTTCTAGTATTGTTTATTTCTACTCTTTCATTTCTACTTCTGTGCAATGCCTTGTTTTTTTTTGTGGTTTTGTGCTGCTGCAACCCAAACATTTCTCAATTTGGGATCAATGAAGTACCTCTTATCTTATTATCTTATTTATACAGCCCAATATCACAATTTATACATTTGTCTCAGCATATGCAGCATACCTGTCCTCAGACACTCAGATAGCACGAGGGAAAACTCCAAAGAAACCCCATTATTAACAAGGATAACTTGAAGAAACCTCCATCGTGTGAGACAACACATTCTCACTCCCAACTCGGCCTATGTTGACGTTATGTCAGGGTCCCTGTCGTCACTTTCCAACGCAAGGGGGGGCCCTTTAGCGTCGAGTTTCAACTATCAGGGAGTCCCATTGACTTGCATAGAGCTCCCTGAACGTTGGTAATAGACGAGTTGGGATGCTCTCCGCAGATCCATTCTCAAAGCGTTTATCAACCTTTTTCTAACTCAATATCAAGCCACACTTATTGTGTTTACTTCTTTATTTTAATTTAATAATGTCAGACTTTTGTTGCCGTCAGATAGGGGGAGAGTAAGGGCTCAGAATACTGACATCTGTATTGTTTCATCGTTTTTTCCTTCTAATGTTGTATTCTTTCTAAACCACACTCTGTTATTCACTCAACAATAAGACACAATTATCCGTGTGTTTATTTATTTGTTTGATTGTATAATGTCAGACTTTTGGAGTCCGTCAGGACCGAGGGTCGGAGCAGCTCATAGTAGTTGCTTTACACCCGGAAGTAAGTATTCTCTCCGCTTTGCTTGACAAACCCGTGATTAGTCCTCAAGCTCTGTGATTGGATGTTTGAGTGGCAGTGCGCCGAGGGTTACGCCGAGCGTCAAACAGCACTTTGAAATGGGATGGAACCACAGCAGACTGTCCAAAACTGGATTCGAAGCTGGTCTTATGTCTGTCACCCCTCCTGTTGTTCATTGATAAGCCTGAAACATGCACTTGTCAAGGTTCAGAGGCACATTTTGCAAATATGGCAGTAGCCATCGATCATCTTAATATAAGATAAGATAAGATATACTTTATTGATCCCAAGTTGGACATGTTTTCGTTACAGCAGCATGTGTAACAGTTGTAAATATGCAGTGGTGTTTATTTGTAAATCATTTAGTATAATCACACAAATTCTGTGTTTTATATTTAATAATTCTGTGTTCTTTATTTATTGAATGTTCAATACCTGACAAGGTCGGAGATGAAAAACTTGGGTCGTAGGTTCCTCAACAGTGCATTACAAGACATCTATCGATATGTGTGTACCTCCACCATTAAACTGTCATATTCTGCACATTTCTTATTCTTAATCGACATCTTATAAGAGTTTAATAAATATGTATAATATCAGTTAAAATAAGTGCTTCAACATAGTTAACATTCAGGGAAGGTGATTGTCAGGTGCCAAAACAAACTATGCAATATATTAGACTGTAAGTACTTTGTCAGGCTTAATATTTATCTGTAGATACCCCCAAAGCTTTTTTCTTATTCAAAAGAAGACCTTAACCCACATGTGTCAAACTCAAGGCCCGGGGGCCAAATCAGGCCCGTGGTGGATTTAATTTCGGCCCGCAGGATAATTTTAATTACTATTAGATCTGGCCCGCCGGTATATTGCACGCACACCTTCACTCCATCCTGAGGGTTTCCTCAGCTCAGAGCCTGACCCCAAACATTGATGAACTTGCACCCAAGATGAGGTGCCGAGTATCTGGCTTGAACTAGCATCACAGAGCAGCACACTGAGTTTAATGGATGTTTCCTTCTGCACTTTCTTTCTTGAGACAACAGGGCATGTTTGGTTTTTCTTTGAGGGAAATAGTTTTCTTGAAGCTGTTGTTGGCCTGTGGAGAAATGTAATCATAAGAAATGACTGAGGAAAAGCTGCAGATAGAGCCATAAGAAATGAATGCAACTGATTATTTAATGTGTAATGTTGTTTTTATAGGCAATCATTGAAGCTTTGTTAGTTCCAGGTTTAATATGTTCAATAAGTTCATTTCAATAGGTTTTGCAATAAACATTGAACCAGTCCGGCCCTCGACTAGTACCCTTTTTTTTATTTTGGCCCAGTGTGTATTTGAGTTTGACCCCCCTGCTTTAACCTAAAGTATTCTTTAATTTAAATAAAGCCTTATTAGTTTGTCTGTTTTGCACATCCTCCTATTGATATCTTTGGACGTCCGGCACTAAACTGTGTTATTGTAGAGATCACTACAGTATCTTCTTGATATTTTGTATTCTATATTTCTATCATTGACCTTCTACTTTCCCCCTATGAAAGTATGTACTCTTAATATTTTTATGTTTTCATCAAATATAACGTATCAACAAAAAAATTCAATTACGTGCTTTAACCACTAGGCGGTTAAAGCACTCAGGTTTACAGTTAACACAATAAAATATGCTGCTGTTTCCAGTTTAGTTTATGATGGATGTATTTTTTTATCCACACATATATTGTTTTTATATTTGTAACACCAAACCGACAGAAAAGATGGTCTTAACATGACCCAGTGGTCCAGTTAATACAAAATATATTATCAAACCAATATTAAAATGAACTCTTATTTTGAAAATACAGCTTCCTGTGTTCGAATGAGCTGCTCCGACCCTCGGTCCTGACGGATTCCAAAAGTCCGACATTATACAATCAAACAAATAAATAAACACAAGGATAATTGTGTCTTATTGTTGAGTAAATAACAGTTTGTGGTTTAGAAAAGAATACAAAATTAGAAGGAAAAAACGATGAAACAATACAGATGTCAGTTTTCTGAGCCCTTATTCTCCCCCTAACTGACAGCAACAAAAGTCCGAAATTATTCAATTAAAATAAAGAAGTAAAAAAAATAAGTGTGGCTTGATATTGAGTTAGAAAAAGGTTGATAAACGCTGTGAGAATGGATCTGTGGAGAGCATTTCTGTTGTGCACCGACAGAAATGTTAGGAGAGTTTCATTGTTATGCTGTGTTATGGTTGTGTTGTTTTGTCACTCATCATTTACCGCTCATTCCAGGCCTCCTGATTATCCACCTCTTGTTTGTCTCCCGTGCTCATCAGCACCAGCCCCGCCCCTGATTGTTTCCACCTGTGTCTTGTTGTCGTGTGTTTAAATTCCCCAGTCTCCCAGTGTTCATTGTCAGTTCGTCTTGTCTCATGCCTAGGTCAGATCTATGCTCTCCTTGATACCATGATGTTTTTGTTCCTCACTACGTGAGCGATTGTCTTTTGTTCACTTTTCGTCATCTCATCAAGAGATTAGAAAGTGTTATTTTGTTCATCTATTTGAAAATAAAGTATCTTACAAATACTTTACCTCTGTCTCCTGGGTCGTGCAATTGGGTCCTATACCCGGAGTTCTTGAGTTCGTAACAATTTTGCCGCGATCCCAACTCGTCTATTACCAACGTTCAGGGAGCTCTATGCAAGTCAATGGGACTCCCTGATAGTTGAAAATCGACGCTAAAGGGCCCCCCTTGCGTTGGAAAGTGACGACAGGGACCCTGACATAACGTCAACATAGGCCGAGTTGGGAGTGAGAATGTGTTGGTAGAGAGTGTGTGTTTGGGTCCAACCGCTTGTTAAAACCATGACATATACTGTTAGTTTTCCCTGTTATATTTTGAAAAACGTTCACCCCCCTGTCATGTCTGTTGTTACTTCCTGTCTCTGTGTTCCCTCCTGTCTGATTACCTGAGTGTGTTCACCTGTGTTTCTCTTCCCTCCTCACCTGTGTCCTGTCCTTGTGATTAGTCTAGTGTGTATTTACAACACAGTCTAACGGCATTTTGTGTTATAGTGACGAAATGTAATCTATTGATTCGTGTTCACCAACACGATTTTCCCAATTTTTTTCGTGTCACACAGAACGATTTTAGAAGCAATGTATTTCTATTGGTAGTATGTTTCGTGCCTGCACCAAATAATAACAAATTAGAAGGAAAAAAAGATTTCAAAAATACAGATTTCAGTATTCTGAGGCTCTGAGCCATTTCTTTTCCTCACAGACGGCAAAAAAGTCAGACATTATACAATTTAAAATAAAAACAATAATCGTGGCTTGATATTGAGTAGGTCATGTTTTTATGAACCACACAGCTTCCGGTCTACCAAGACCCGACCGGACAAAAAGATGTGGTGCAGGCACGAAACATACTACCAATAGAAATACATTGCTTTTAAAATCGTTCTGTGTGACACGAAAAAAAGGGGGAAATCGTGATGGTGAACACGAATCAATAGATTAGATGTCGTGACTATAACACGAAATGCAGTGAGACTGGGTTGGTATTTAAGTTCTGGTTTCTCTTTCAGTTGTTGTCAGAGTCTTGATGATATTGGATGTTTATTTTCAGAAAGGTTTGTTATATGCTCTGCTCAATAAGGGACTTTAATTTGAAGGAACTGTCTTCTGCTTTTGGGTCGTTTGTACTCTGCTCTCCAGCCCTGACAGATCCAGAGATTTCATTTAATAAAGAGATGATCAAATTAAATGTTACGTCTCTCTACTCCTATCTGAGAAAATGAAGATCTTTCATCTTAAAATAAACTTCAAAGGTCTCTATTATACTCTTTTATTAGCCATATATTATATATATACTGAATGCCCACAGGGATTAATAAAGGTCCATCTCATCTTATCTTATCTCAGATATATACAAAACATGTCTCTGAAGTGAAAACATTTCAGTTGCAGCAGGACGTTCTTTGAATGGTTAGCTGACACGCTTTTGTCACTATTTATTTTACGTTAACTCTGTGTTTGTTGGGACTGTTCATAATGGTAGAAATAAGATAGTGTTTCTCTTGAAAAGACTAAGGCCCCGTCCACACGGAGACGATTTCTGTTGTATCCGCTAAAGTTCTTTATCGTATAGACGGTTCGTCCACACGAAGCCGACACGGAGCCGCGGCATCGGAGCCCGAATCCGATACACTTTGATAACGGCTCCCAAAGTGGGTTAGTCTGGAGACGAAACGCTTGCGGCTCCGTGTGTACGCCCAAAACGATCATTTCCTGAATCGATGCCGCCATAGCCCCGCCTCTCCCCACCTCTCCTGCTCACCCCCGCGTCATTGCTGATGCGTTTCGGCAAAAACAACAACAATGGCGGATCACAGGGTTGCTTTCGTGCTCCAGACGTACTGACCAGGATACAGATGTTAGTGCAACATCTACAGCTCCTCTACTACAACCATCAGCAACAAGTGGACATGGAGAACTACATGAACTACATGCTGCTAAATCCACCGCGGAGAATAAACAGAAGGGCAACCAGGCAACCATGGCAACCATGCTCGGGGGGTCTTATTCGCTGCTTTTGGTGTATTTTGTGGCGGAAGTACAGCGCCACTTACAGACCCGGCCTATGTACTACAGCGTCTCCAGCAGATTGAGCGGTCTCGTGTGGACGGACACATTTCTTGAGCCGATTCCGTGTGGATGGAGACTTTTTTGAAATCGACTTCGGTTCGAAATCCGTTTCGTCTCCGTGGGGCCTAAGAGAAAAAAATAAATAAAAAAGACTTAAATACTATAAATCTCCTGGAGATGGTTCTGAATGTATTTCTGTTTTCCCATAATCCTCACGTCAGAATCTGAATTATAAATATATATTTATAGTTTGTAAGTCTCTTTTTGGTGATTTTGTGTCTCGTTGTGATTGTTTTGCTCTCTTTCTGGTCTCATTATGTATTTTTGTAGTCTTTTAATGTCGTTTTGTAGCTTATTTCTTATTTCTACCATTATGAGCATCATCCACAGTGGATCCTCTGTATAACATCCTCTCACCGGAAGAGATGATGCTTTCTGACCTACAATAAACTGTTCCTAGGTGAGAATAATGTCATTTTATTTATTTAACTCTGACGTGTGTATTATGGGAAAACAGAAAGACATGCAGTAAATTCCGAATCCACATGTCAGAAAACACAGATGCTACTGAAAAAGAGAGAGGGTTGTATTTTCTGACAATTTCCTGAGTCTCCTTTCACATATTTATGTATAAAAGACATAAAAAACTGCATTTTGTATAATAGGTGACGTCTCATTGTACCCGGATCAGAACCAAACACGCCGAAGCTGCTTTTAGTTTTTATGCTCCCAAAAATGAACAAACTTCCCGAAAACCGGAAGTCTTCACCAACGCTGAGTTATTTTAAATCGAGGCTAAAAACATTACTTTTTACAGCTGCTTACCCAGAAGCCTTTTAACTTGTTTTAGCACCAACTGTATTTACAATGTTGTTTTAAACTATCTCTTTTATGCATCTGTTATTCCATTGTGTTCCTTTCTTTTGTCTTCCTATTGTGTGTTAATGTTGATGTAAAGCACTTTGAATTGCCTCTGTGTCTGAAAAATGTATAAATAAACGTTACCTTACCTTACCTTTAAATATGTTAAAGTCCTGATCTCCGGCTGTAAGAAGGTCAGTTTGAAAGCGTTGCCTCCTGCAGCGAGGACTTCTTAAAGGTTCCTTATCAGCAGCCATGAAGAGCATTAACGTATGCACAGAGTAGAAAGCAAGCACAGCGATCAAAGGATCCTAATTATTTAGAAACGTACGGTCGACACATAAAGATTCAATTACCGTTCGACACTGAGGGACCACCCACCACGTCCTGAACCTCCTCACACACTCACACCCTCACACACCTCACCCTCTTGCGTCCTCGCTCTGTGATAGCGGGTCTCAGCGGGATGGAGAACATGCTGCGATGCGGAGAAAGATCTCTACGGGGGGTTTGGCTTCAGCCTCGAGGGGCCTCGTCAGCAGAGAAACATCAACTTATTTCTACCATTTTGAACATCATTCACAGTTGATGGTATGTTACATCCTCTCACAGCAAGTATGAGCGCGACGCTTCCTGAACTAATAAACCTGTTTACATAGGGTATAATAAAGTATAAATAGTATTTATAATTCTGATTCTGATATGTGGAAACAGAAAGACACGTACTACATTCCCCATCACCTCTAAGAGTTGTTTGGACCATTTTTGTTGTTGTTTAAAGTCTCTTTTTGGTCTTTTTAAGAGAAACGCTATCAAATGTTTACCATTACGTTCATTATTCATCAAACAAATACACAAAATCACTACAAAGAGACGTGAAATGACTAAAGAAGGGAGCTAAACACATTTAAGAGACACTAAACAAATGCAAGATGGCAGACAATGACAGAAAATGGGCACAAATCCACTGCAGAGAGACACAAAGATGAAGATCGTCCTGATGTGCAGTGTTTCTGTCATCGCTGAGTGTTTTCAGAGTGCTTGCTGTGCATCGATTTTCCATCTTCTGTCATGCCGTGCAGAAGCTTTGTGACAGACACAAAACCACAGTCTCTCTATAGAGCCGACTCAACAACTACCCTCCCACGTCTTCTCCTAATATTTGCTAAAAGAGTCTCTTTCTCCCCTTCTGGAGAAAGAAAAACAACATGTTTGAGATGAACAAATACAGATCGTGCCTCACATGTCAAGTGGAGAAGGGCCTTTTAAAGTCTCTCTGTGGGGCCGCATAACAATGGGGGATGATAACGGTAAAATAAAACAAGCTGCGTTCTCATCAGGAGGAGCTCTGTGCAGAAGTGACACAAACATGTAAATGAAGAGCTGCAAACACTAATGGAGGAGAGCGTCTTCATTAGGAAAACAGCTGTCTGTTATTTTAAGCCGAGGTCGTCTGTGAGAGCGTTTTCCTGTTGAGATGACCAATTATGGTTGAAATAGTGAATGTTATATAAAGGAACTACGGCACGGTCACATGACTTCACGTCACCACCGCTAAGCTAAAGGTGGCTAATGTTGGGCTATAAAGGAACTACAGCACGGTCACATGACTTCACCGACGCTAAGCTAATGGTGGCTAATGTTGGGCTATAAAGGAACTACGGCACGGTCACATGACTTCACGTCACCACCGCTAAGCTAAAGGTGGCTAATGTTGGGCTATAAAGGAACTACAGCACGGTCACATGACTTCACCGACGCTAAGCTAATGGTGGCTAATGTTGGGCTATAAAGGAACTACAGCACGGTCACATGACTTCACGACGCTAAGCTAATGGTGGCTAATGTTGGGCTATAAAGGAACTACAGCACGGTCACATGACTTCACCGACGCTAAGCTAAAGGTGGCTAATGTTGGGCTATAAAGGAACTACGGCACGGTCACATGACTTCACCACCGCTAAGCTAAAGGTGGCTAATGTTGGGCTATAAAGGAACTACGGCACGGTCACATGACTTCACGTCACCACCGCTAAGCTAAAGGTGGCTAATGTTGGGCTATAAAGGAACTACAGCACGGTCACATGACTTCACGTCTCCACCGCTAAGCAAAGGAGGCTAATGTTGGGCAATAAAGGAACTACGGCACGGTCACATGACTTCACCGACGCTAAGCTAAGGTGGCTAATGTTGGGCTATAAAGGAACTACAGCACGGTCACATGACTTCACCACCGCTAAGCTAAAGGTGGCTAATGTTGGGCTATAAAGGAACTACGGCACGGTCACATGACTTCACGTCACCACCGCTAAGCTAAAGGGGCTATATTGGGCTATAAAGGAACTACAGCACGGTCACATGACTTCACGTCACCACTAAGCTAAAGGCGGCTAATTGGGCTATAAAGGAACTACAGCA
>JAAKFY010000007.1:38902450-39019950 GCA_011823955.1 Dissostichus mawsoni
CTGATCATACAATGATGACACAAAAATAATGATATTGAAGTAGTACGAGTACTTTCGGGTCTCTGTGTGTGTGTGTGTGTTGTGTGTGTGTGTGTGTGTGTGTGTGTGTGTGTGTGTGTGTGTGTGTGTGTGTGTGTGTGTGTGTGTGTGTGTGTGTGTGTGTGGTGTGTGTGTGTGTGTGTGTGGTGTGTGTGTGTGTGTGTGTGTGTCTGCTGTTGGACTCCAAGTGTGTGGTGTGAGTTTTCTGTTTGTCCATAGATGGTAGTCCAAGCTCTGTTTTTCTGCTCAAGTTTTTTCTGTGATTTCCACCTGAGCGATGAACAGAGGTGGAAGAAGTACTCAGGTCTTGTACTTGAGTAAAAGTAGAAGTACTCAGGTCTGGTACTTGAGTAAAAGTAGAAGTACTCAGATCTTGTACTTGAGTAACAGTAGAAGTATCAGATCTTGTACGTGAGTAAAAATAGAAGTACTCAGGTCTTGTACTTGAGTAACAGTAGAAGTACTCAGGTCTTGTACTTGAGTAACAGTAGAAGTACTCAGGTCTTGTACTTGAGTAACAGTAGAAGTACTCAGATCTTGTACGTGAGTAAAAATAGAAGTACTCAGGTCTTGTACTTGAGTAACAGTAGAAGTACTCAGATCTTGTACGTGAGTAAAAATAGAAGTACTCAGATCTTGTACTTGAGTAAAAGTAGAAGTACTCAGATCTTGTTCTTGAGTAACAGTAGAAGTACTCAGGTCTTGTACTTGAGTAAAAGTAGAAGTACTCAGGTCTGGTACTTGAGTAAAAGTAGAAGTACTCAGATCTTGTACTTGAGTAACAGTAGAAGTACTCAGATCTTGTACGTGAGTAAAAATAGAAGTACTCAGGTCTTGTACTTGAGTAACAGTAGAAGTACTCAGGTCTTGTACTTGAGTAACAGTAGAAGTACTCAGGTCTTGTACTTGAGTAACAGTAGAAGTACTCAGATCTTGTAGTGAGTAAAAATAGAAGTACTCAGGTCTTGTACTTGACTAACAGTAGAAGTACTCAGATCTTGACGTGAGTAAAATAGAAGTACTCAGATCTTGTACTTGAGTAAAGTAGAAGTACTCAGATCTTGTTCTTGAGTAACAGTAGAAGTACTCAGATCTTGTACGTGAGTAAAAATAGAAGTACTCAGATCTTGTACTTGAGTAAAAGTAGAAGTACTCAGATCTTGTACTTGGTAACAGTAGAAGTACTCAGATCTTGTACGTGAGTAAAAATAGAAGTACTCAGATCTTGCTTGAGTAACAGGAAGTACTCAGATCTGGTACTTGAGTAACAGTAGAAGTACTCAGATCTTGTACGTGAAAAAATAGAAGTACTCAGATCTTGTACTTGAGTAAAAGTAGAAGTACTCAGATCTTGTTCTTGAGTAACAGTAGAAGTACTCCGGTCTTGTACTTGAGTAAAAGTAGAAGTACTCAGATCTTGTACTTGAGTAAAAGTAGAAGTACTCAGATCTTGTTCTTGAGTAACAGTAGAAGTACTCAGGTCTTGTACTTGAGTAAAAGTAGAAGTACTCAGGTCTGGTACTTGAGTAAAAGTAGAAGTACTCAGATCTTGTACTTGAGTAACAGTAGAAGTACTCAGATTCTTGTACGTGAGTAAAAATAGAAGTACTCAGGTCTTTACTTGAGTAACAGTAGAGTACTCAGGTCTTGTACTTGAGTACAGTAGAAGTACTCAGATCTGGTACTTGAGTAACAGTAGAATTACTCAGATCTTGTACGTGAGTAAAAGTATAAGTACTCAGATCTTGTACTTGAGAAAAAGTAGAAGTACTCAGATCTTTGTTCTTGAGTAACAGTAGAAGTACTCCGGTCTTGTACTGAGTAAAAGTAGAAGTACTGAGATCTGGTACTTGAGTAAAAGTAGAAGTACTCAGATTGGTACTTGAGTAAAAGTAGAAGTACTCAGATCTTGTACTTGAGTAAAAGTAGAAGTACTCAGATCTTGTACTTGAGTGAAAGTAGAAGTACTCAGGTATTGTACTTGAGTAAAAGTAGAAGCACTCAGATCTTGTACTTGAGTAACAGTAGAAGTACTCAGGTCTTGTACTTGAGTAACAGTAGAAGTACTCAGATCTTGTACTTGAGTAACAGTAGAAGTACTCAGATCTGGTACTTGAGTAACAGTAGAATTACTCAGATCTTGTACGTGAGTAAAAGTAGAAGTACTCAGATCTTGTACTTGAGAAAAAGTAGAAGTACTCAGATCTTGTTCTTGAGTAACAGTAGAAGTACTCCGGTCTTGTACTTGAGTAAAAGTAGAAGTACTGAGATCTGGTACTTGAGTAAAAGTAGAAGTACTCAGATCTGGTACTTGAGTAAAAGTAGAAGTACTCAGATCTGGTACTTGAGTAAAAGTAGAAGTACTCAGATCTGTACTTGAGTGAAAGTAGAAGTACTCAGGTATTGTACTTGAGTAAAAGTAGAAGTACTCAGATCTTGTACTTGAGTAACAGTAGAAGTACTCAGGTCTTGTACTTGAGTAACAGTAGAAGTACCAGATCTTGTACTTGAGTAAAAGTAGAAGTACTCAGATCTTGTACTTGAGTAACAGTAGAAGTACTCAGATCTTGTACTTGAGTAACAGTAGAAGTACACAGATCTTGTACTTGAGTAACAGTAGAAGTACTCAGATATTGTACTTGAGTAACAGTAGAAAGTACACAGATCTTGTACTTGAGTAAAAGTAGAAGTACTCAGATCTTGTTCTTGAGTAACAGTAGAAGTACTCAGATCTTGTACTTGAGTAAAAGTAGAAGTACTCAGATCTTGTCTTGAGTAACAGTAGAAGTACTCAGATCTTGTACTTGAGTAACAGTAGAAGTACTCAGATCTTGTAGGTGAGTAAAAGTAGAAGTACTCAGATCTTGTACTTGAGTAAAAGTAGAAGTACTCAGATCTTGTACTTGTGTAACAGTAGAAGTACTCAGATCTTGTACTTGAGTAACAGTAGAAGTACTCAGATCTTGTACATGAGTAACAGTAGAAGTACACAGATCTTGTACTTGAGTAAAAGTAGAAGTACTCAGATCTTGTACATGAGTAACAGTAGAAGTACACAGATCTTGTACTTGAGTAAAAGTAGAAGTACTCAGATCTTGTTCTTGAGTAACAGTAGAAGTACTCAGTCTTGTACTTGAGTAAAAGTAGAAGTACTCAGATCTTGTACTTGAGTAACAGTAGAAGTACTCAGATCTTGTACTTGTGTAAAGAAGAAGTACTCAGATCTTGTACTTGAGTAACAGTAGAAGTACTCAGGTCTTGTATTGAGTAACAGTAGAAGTACTCAGATCTTGTACTTGAGTAAAAGTAGAAGTACTCAGATCTTGTACTTGAGAAAAGTAGAAGTACTCAGATCTTGTACTTGAGTAAAAGTAGAAGTACTCAGATCTGTATTTGAGTAACAGTAGAAGTACTCAGGTATTGTACTTGAGTAACAGTAGAAGTACTCAGATCTTGTACTTGAGTAAACAGTAGAAGTACTCAGATCTTGTACGTGAGTAAAAGTAGAAGTACTCAGATCTTGTATTTGAGTAACAGTAGAAGTACTGAGATCTGGTACTTGAGTAAAGTAGAAGTACTCAGATCTGGTACTTGAGTAAAAGTAGAAGTACTCAGATCTTGTACTTGAGTAAAAGTAGAAGTACTCAGATCTTGTACTTGAGTGAAAGTAGAAGTACTCAGGTATTGTACATGAGTAAAAGTAGAAGCACTCAGATCTTGTACTTGAGTAACAGTAGAAGTACTCAGGTTCTGTACTTGAGTAACAGTAGAAGTACTCAGATCTTGTACTTGAGTAACAGTAGAAGTACTCAGATTGGTACTTGAGTAACAGTAGAATTACTCAGATCTTGTACGTGAGTAAAGTAGAAGTACTCAGATCTTGTACTTGAGAAAAAGTAGAAGTACTCAGATCTTGTTCTTGAGTAACAGTAGAAGTACTCCGGTCTTGTACTTGAGTAAACAGTAGAAGTACTGAGATCTGGTACTTGAGTAAAAGTAGAAGTACTAAGATCTGGTACTTGAGTAAAAGTAGAAGTACTCAGATCTTGTACTTGATAAAAGTAGAAGTACTCAGATCTTGTACTTGAGTGAAAGTAGAAGTACTCAGGTATTGTACTTGAGTAAAGTAGAAGTACTCAGATCTTGTACTTGAGTAACAGTAGAAGTACTCAGGTCTTGTACTTTGAGTAACAGTAGAAGTACTCAGATCTTGTACTTGAGTAAAAGTAGAAGTACTCAGATCTTGTACTTGAGTAACAGTAGAAGTACTCAGATCTTGTACTTGAGTAACAGTAGAAGTACACAGATCTTGTTCTTGAGTAAAAGTAGAAGTACTCAGATCTTGTACATGAGAACAGTAGAAGTACACAGATCTTGTTGAGTAAAAGTAGAAGTACTCAGATCTTGTTCTTGAGTAACAGTAGAAGTACTCAGATCTTGTACTTGAGTAACAGTAGAAGTACTCAGATCTTGTAGGTGAGTAAAAGTAGAAGTACTCAGATCTTGTACTTGAGTAAAGTAGAAGTACTCAGATCTTGTACTTGTGTAACAGTAGAAGTACTCAGATCTTGTACTTGAGTAACAGTAGAAGTACTCAGATCTTGTACTTGAGTAACAGTAGAAGTACACAGATCTTGTTCTTGAGTAAAGTAGAAGTACTCAGATTCTTGTACATGAGTAACAGTAGAAGTACACAGATCTTGTACTTGAGTAAAAGTAGAAGTACTCAGATCTTGTTCTTGAGTAACAGTAGAAGTACTCAGGTCTTGTACTTGAGTAAAAGTAGAAGTACTCAGATCTTGTACTTGAGTAACGTAGAAGTACTCAGATCTTGTACTTGTGTAAAAGAAGAAGTACTCAGTCTTGTATGAGTAACAGTAGAAGTACTCAGGTCTTGTACTTGAGTAACAGTAGAAGTACTCAGATCTTGTACTTGAGTAAAAGTAGAAGTACTCAGATCTTGTACTTGAGTAAAAGTAGAAGTACTCAGATCTTGTACTTGAGTAAAAGTAGAAGTACTCAGATCTTGTATTTGAGTAACAGTAGAAGTACTCAGTATTGTACTTGAGTAACAGTAGAAGTACTCAGATCTTGTACTTGAGTAACAGTAGAAGTACTCAGATCTTGTACGTGAGTAAAAGTAGAAGTACTCAGATCTTGTATTTGAGTAACAGTAGAAGTATCAGGTCTTGTACTTGAGTAACAGTAGAAGTACTCAGATCTTGTACTTGTGTAAAAGTAGAAGTACTCAGATCTTGTACTTGAGTAACAGTAGAATTACTCAGATCTTGTACGTGAGTAAAAGTAGAAGTACTCAGATCTTGTACTTGAGAAAAAGTAGAAGTACTCAGATCTTGTCTTGAGTAACAGTAGAAGTACTCCGGTCTTGTACTTGAGTAAAAGTAGAAGTACTGAGATCTGGTACTTGAGTAAAAGTAGAAGTACTCAGATCTGGTACTTGAGTAAAAGTAGAAGTACTCAGATCTTGTACTTGAGTAAAAGTAGAAGTACTCAGATCTTGTACTTGAGTGAAAGTAGAAGTACTCAGGTATTGTACTTGAGTAAAGTAGAAGCACTCAGATCTTGTACTTGAGTAACAGTAGAAGTACTCAGGTCTTGTACTTGAGTAACAGTAGAAGTACTCAGATCTTGTACTTGAGTAACAGTAGAAGTACTCAGATCTGGTACTTGAGTAACAGTAGAATTACTCAGATCTTGTACGTGAGTAAAAGTAGAAGTACTCAGATCTTGTACTTGAGAAAAAGTAGAAGTACTCAGATCTTGTTCTTGAGTAACAGTAGAAGTACTCCGGTCTTGTACTTGAGTAAAAGTAGAAGTACTGAGATCTGGTACTTGAGTAAAAGTAGAAGTACTCAGATCTGGTACTTGAGTAAAAGTAGAAGTACTCAGATCTTGTACTTGAGTAAAAGTAGAAGTACTCAGATCTTGTACTTGAGTGAAAGTAGAAGTACTCAGTATTGTACTTGAGTAAAAGTAGAAGTACTCAGATCTTGTACTTGAGTAACAGTAGAAGTACTCAGGTCTTGTACTTGAGTAACAGTAGAAGTACTCAGATCTTGTACTTGAGTAAAAGTAGAAGTACTCAGATCTTGTACTTGAGTAACAGTAGAAGTACTCAGATCTTGTACTTGAGTAACAGTAGAAGTACACAGATCTTGTTCTTGAGTAAAAGTAGAAGTACTCAGATCTTGTACATGAGTAACAGTAGAAGTACACAGATCTTGTACTTGAGTAAAAGTAGAAGTACTCAGATCTTGTTCTTGAGTAACAGTAGAAGTACTCAGATCTTGTACTTGAGTAAACAGTAGAAGTACTCAGATCTTGTAGGTGAGTAAAAGTAGAAGTACTCAGATCTTGTACTTGAGTAAAAGTAGAAGTACTCAGATCTTGTACTTGTGTAACAGTAGAAGTACTCAGATCTTGTACTTGAGTAACAGTAGAAGTACTCAGATCTTGTACTTGAGTAACAGTAGAAGTACACAGATCTTGTTCTTGAGTAAAAGTAGAAGTACTCAGATCTTGTACATGAGTAACAGTAGAAGTACACAGATCTTGTACTTGAGTAAAAGTAGAAGTACTCAGATCTTGTTCTTGAGTAACAGTAGAAGTACTCAGGTCTTGTACTTGAGTAAAGTAGAAGTACTCAGATCTTGTACTTGAGTAACAGTAGAAGTACTCAGATCTTGTACTTGTGTAAAAGAAGAAGTACTCAGATCTTGTACTTGAGTAACAGTAGAAGTACTCAGGTCTTGTACTTGAGTAACAGTAGAAGTACTCAGATCTTGTACTTGAGTAAAAGTAGAAGTACTCAGATCTTGTACTTGAGTAAAAGTAGAAGTACTCAGATCTTGTACTTGAGTAAAAGTAGAAGTACTCAGATCTTGTATTTGAGTAACAGTAGAAGTACTCAGGTATTGTACTTGAGTAACAGTAGAAGTACTCAGATCTTGTACTTGAGTAACAGTAGAAGTACTCAGATCTTGTACGTGAGTAAAAGTAGAAGTACTCAGATCTTGTATTTGAGTAACAGTAGAAGTACTGAGATCTGGTACTTGAGTAAAAGTAGAAGTACTCAGATCTGGTACTTGAGTAAAAGTAGAAGTACTCAGATCTTGTACTTGAGTAAAAGTAGAAGTACTCAGATCTTGTACTTGAGTGAAAGTAGAAGTACTCAGGTATTGTACATGAGTAAAAGTAGAAGCACTCAGATCTTGTACTTGAGTAACAGTAGAAGTACTCAGGTCTTGTACTTGAGTAACAGTAGAAGTACTCAGATCTTGTACTTGAGTAACAGTAGAAGTACTCAGATCTGGTACTTGAGTAACAGTAGAATTACTCAGATCTTGTACGTGAGTAAAAGTAGAAGTACTCAGATCTTGTACTTGAGAAAAAGTAGAAGTACTCAGATCTTGTTCTTGAGTAACAGTAGAAGTACTCCGGTCTTGTACTTGAGTAAAAGTAGAAGTACTGAGATCTGGTACTTGAGTAAAAGTAGAAGTACTCAGATCTGGTACTTGAGTAAAAGTAGAAGTACTCAGATCTTGTACTTGAGTAAAAGTAGAAGTACTCAGATCTTGTACTTGAGTGAAAGTAGAAGTACTCAGGTATTGTACTTGAGTAAAAGTAGAAGTACTCAGATCTTGTACTTGAGTAACAGTAGAAGTACTCAGGTCTTGTACTTGAGTAACAGTAGAAGTACTCAGATCTTGTACTTGAGTAAAAGTAGAAGTACTCAGATCTTGTACTTGAGTAACAGTAGAAGTACTCAGATCTTGTACTTGAGTAACAGTAGAAGTACACAGATCTTGTTCTTGAGTAAAAGTAGAAGTACTCAGATCTTGTACATGAGTAACAGTAGAAGTACACAGATCTTGTACTTGAGTAAAAGTAGAAGTACTCAGATCTTGTTCTGAGTAACAGTAGAAGTACTCAGATCTTGTACTTGAGTAACAGTAGAAGTACTCAGATCTTGTAGGTGAGTAAAAGTAGAAGTACTCAGATCTTGTACTTGAGTAAAAGTAGAAGTACTCAGATCTTGTACTTGTGTAACAGTAGAAGTACTCAGATCTTGTACTTGAGTAACAGTAGAAGTACTCAGATCTTGTACTTGAGTAACAGTAGAAGTACACAGATCTTGTTCTTGAGTAAAAGTAGAAGTACTCAGATCTTGTACATGAGTAACAGTAGAAGTACACAGATCTTGTACTTGAGTAAAAGTAGAAGTACTCAGATCTTGTTCTTGAGTAACAGTAGAAGTACTCAGGTCTTGTACTTGAGTAAAAGTAGAAGTACTCAGATCTTGTACTTGAGTAACAGTAGAAGTACTCAGATCTTGTACTTGTGTAAAAGAAGAAGTACTCAGATCTTGTACTTGAGTAACAGTAGAAGTACTCAGTCTTGTACTTGAGTAACAGTAGAAGTACTCAGATCTTGTACTTGAGTAAAAGTAGAAGTACTCAGATCTTGTACTTGAGTAAAAGTAGAAGTACTCAGATCTTGTACTTGAGTAAAAGTAGAAGTACTCAGATCTTGTATTTGAGTAACAGTAGAAGTACTCAGGTATTGTACTTGAGTAACAGTAGAAGTACTCAGATCTTGTACTTGAGTAACAGTAGAAGTACTCAGATCTTGTACGTGAGTAAAGTAGAAGTACTCAGATCTTGTATTTGAGTAACAGTAGAAGTACTCAGTCTTGTACTTGAGTAACAGTAGAAGTACTCAGATCTTGTACTTGTGTAAAAGTAGAAGTACTCAGATCTTGTACTTGAGTAACAGTAGAAGTACTCAGATCTTGTACTTGAGTAACAGTAGAAGTACACAGATCTTGTACTTGAGTAACAGTAGAAGTACTCAGATCTTGTACTTGAGTAACAGTAGAAGTACACAGATCTTGTACATGAGTAACAGTAGAAGTACACAGATCTTGTACTTGAGTAAAAGTAGAAGTACTCAGATCTTGTACTTGAGTAACAGTATAAGTACTCTGATCTTGTACTTGAGTAAAAGTAGAAGTACTCAGATCTTGTACTTGTGTAAAAGTAGAAGTACTCAGATCTTGTTCTTGAGTAACAGTAGAAGTACTCAGATCTTGTTCTTGAGTAACAGTAAAGTACTCAGATCTTGTTCTTGAGTAACAGTAGAAGTACTCAGATCTTGTACTTGAGTAAAAGTAGAAGTACTCAGATCTTGTACTTGTGTAACAGTAGAAGTACTCAGATCTTGTACTTGAGTAACAGTAGAAGTACTCAGATCTTGTACTTGAGTAACAGTAGAAGTACTCAGATCTGGTTCTTGAGTAAAAGTAGAAGTACTCAGATCTTGTACTTGTGTAACAGTAGAAGTACTCAGATATTGTACTTGAGTAAAAGTAGAAGTACTCAGGTCTTGTAAAAGTAGCAGTACACAGATCGTGTACTTGAGTAAAAGTAGAAGTACTCAGATCTTGTTCTTGAGTAAAAGTAGAAGTACTCAGATCTTGTTCTTGAGTAACAGTAGAAGTACTCAGATCTTGTACTTGAGTAACAGTAGAAGTACACAGATCTTGTTCTTGAGTAAAAGTAGAATTACTCAGATCTTTCTTGATTAAAAGTAGAAGTACTCAGATCTTGTTCTTGAGTAACAGTAGAAGTACTCAGATCTTGTTCTTGAGTAAAAGTAGAAGTACTCAGATCTTGTTCTTGAGTAACAGTAGAAGTACTCAGATCTTGTTCTTGAGTAACAGTAGAAGTACTCAGATCTTGTTCTTGAGTAAAAGTAGAAGCACTCAGATCTTGTTCTTGAGTAACAGTAGAAGTACTCAGATCTTGGTCTTGAGTAACAGTAGAAGTACTCAGATCTTGTTCTTGAGTAACAGTAGAAGTACTCAGATCTTGTTCTTGAGTAAAAGTAGAAGTACACAGATCTTGTACTTGTGTAAAAGTAGAAGTACTCAGATCTTGTTCTTGAGTAACAGTAGAAGTACTCAGATCTTGTACTTGAGTAACAGTAGAAGGACACAGATCTTGTTCTTGAGTAAAAGGAGAAGGACTCAGATCTTGTTCTTGAGTAAAAGTAGAAGTACTCAGATCTTGTACTTGAGTAACAGTAGAAGTACTCAGATCTTGTACTTGAGTAAAAGTAGAAGTACTCAGATCTTGTACTTGTGTAAAAGTAGAAGTACTCAGATCTTGTACTTGAGAAACAGTAGAAGTACTCAGATCTTGTACTTGAGTAAAAGTAGAAGTACTCAGATCTTGTACTTGAGTAAAAGTAGAAGTACTCAGATCTTGTACTTGTGTAAAAGTAGAAGTACTCAGATCTTATACTTGAGTAACAGTAGAAGTACTCAGATCTTGTACTTGTGTAAAAGTAGAAGTACTCAGATCTTGTTCTTGAGTAACAGTAGAAGTACTCAGATCTTGTACTTGTGTAAAAGTAGAAGTACTCAGATCTTGTACTTGAGTAACAGTAGAAGTACTCAGATCTTGTACTTGAGTAAAAGTAGAAGTACTCAGATCTTGTACTTGTGTAAAAGTAGAAGTACTCAGATCTTGTACTTGAGAAACAGTAGAAGTACTCAGATCTTGTACTTGAGTAAAAGTAGAAGTACTCAGATCTTGTACTTGTGTAAAAGTAGAAGTACTCAGATCTTGTTCTTGAGTAACAGTAGAAGTACTCAGATCTTGTACTTGAGTAAAAGTAGAAGTACTCAGATCTTGTACTTGTGTAAAAGTAGAAGTACTCAGATCTTGTACTTGAGAAACAGTAGAAGTACTCAGATCTTGTACTTGAGTAAAAGTAGAAGTACTCAGATCTTGTACTTGTGTAAAAGTAGAAGTACTCAGATCTTGTTCTTGAGTAACAGTAGAAGTACTCAGATCTTGTACTTGAGTAAAAGTAGAAGTACTCAGATCTTGTACTTGTGTAACAGTAGAAGTACTCAGATCTTGTACTTGAGTAACAGTAGAAGTACTCAGATCTTGTACTTGAGTAAAAGTAGAAGTACTCAGATCTTGTACTTGTGTAAAAGTAGAAGTACTCAGATCTTGTACTTGAGAAACAGTAGAAGTACTCAGATCTTGTACTTGAGTAAAAGTAGAAGTACTCAGATCTTGTACTTGAGTAACAGTAGAAGTACTCAGATCTTGTACTTGAGTAAAAGTAGAAGTACTCAGATCTTGTACTTGTGTAAAAGTAGAAGTACTCAGATCTTGTACTTGAGAAACAGTAGAAGTACTCAGATCTTGTACTTGAGTAAAAGTAGAAGTACTCAGATCTTGTACTTGTGTAAAAGTAGAAGTACTCAGATCTTGTTCTTGAGTAACAGTAGAAGTACTCAGATCTTGTACTTGAGTAACAGTAGAAGTACTCAGATCTTGTACTTGTTAGCTCAAACTAATGATGAAAGATCTGGAAACACGGACTAAAGGTAATGTATATATATATGTAGTGACGGTGGAGGAAGAGACTGCTAAGGACAAACTCAATTCACAGTGAAATGAAAACATAGAGTATGAGTTTATCGTGTGCAGGAAGATAAACAAAATGGTGAGGATAACATCGGTCCAGCTCAGGCATCAATGGTTCACTTTTTATTTGATGTTTTATTTGTTCAATGGTGGGCTAGAACTTTGACATCATTAGAAATACATTAAAAACATTTTGTTTTGGTGCCAATAACAAAAAAGTCCATTCACATTCTGGGAGAATACAGTAATATATGCAATAAATGCAGCAGGGTTAATGATCCAGAAACAAATATATATATATATAACAGGGAACAATTGAATGCTCAGCTAACACTAGAGTACTTAAATACCTCAACACTTTAACTTCAGTGAGGTTTTGAATGCAGGATGTTTACTGGGTTATCTTCACTCTGTGGTATTAATGTATTTATTTCAATAACTTTGTGGAGCTAGTTTTTAGCTGTTTCTATCTCACTGAACAGAGTCCCTGGATGTGAACTGGTTCAGCTGGTAAGGATGCTTATAAAACAAAGGGAGGAGCTGCAGACAGGAAGGGAAGTTGAAAGTGAAAGTAATAAGTCAGACTGCCAGACGCCATTTTACAGCTGAACGGAGCCGCAGGAGAACAACAGGGTGAGTGTTAACACCAGGATCTGCTTTAAAGACATTCATTATTTACTCTGACTGATAACATAACTTCTTTGTTAAAAATCAGCGTCCTAGAGTCCAATGAGACTTCTGCAAACTCTTTTTATTTCCTGTTTGCTGATCCATCAGAGTTACATAACATGTGACAGCTGCACTCAACATGGAGGCCTGTCTGAAGTCTGACTGATTTCATGTTTTTAAACAAGTTTAATACTGTGATGGTTTGGGTTGAAAAAAGTGTGTTATTATAATGTGTGTGTGTGTGTGTGTGTGTGTGTGTGTGTGTGTGTGTGTGTGTGTGTGTGTGTGTGTGTGTGTGTGTGTGTGCGTGCGTGCGTGCGTTTGTGCGTGTGTGCGTGCGTGTGTGTGGTGTGTTTGTGTGTGTGTGTGTGTGTGTGTGTGTGTGTGTTGTATCTCTCAGACTGGAGAAGATGAGTGTTTAAAAGATGTGGAAGAGGAAACACCTTCAGTCTCCAGCTGTCTGTCTCTGAAGAGTGACCTGTCTAAAGACTGGCCTGTAGACTTCAGAAAGGAACCTGGACCCTCAGACACAAAGTAAGAGTTTCTGCTGTAAACTATGGGCTCAGAACAGTCTCATAATACACACATGCACACAGAAGGATTCACACTTGTATTTCATGATCCGCAAAAGGAGTCAAACTTGTATTTCCGGATCCACACTTGTGTTTTTCAATGCACACACAAATGTGATCCGTTTCATATACAATAAAATCCAAATACAGAAAAAAGTTTTACATATGTATTTTTGATCCTCACATATTTGTTTTCCGTTTGAAACCTCTGAACCTGCAAACACAAACCGCTTTCTGTGCACGGATCGCTGTGCATTCGTGTGTGGGTTTTTTGAGACTCCCCTGATGGTCACCCGATTCGTACTTGTAATTTGTTCTATCTATAGCCAATCAGATGTCTCCTTCATTCTAAGCCAATCACATGAGCACGCCCCCGCGAGGGTATGATTTATTGCGTTCATGGCATAGCAGTTCATGTACGCATTTTGCACTGTCCAGAGCTGACAGGTCCATGGAGCCTGCCTGCCTCGTAGGGGCGCGCTCATGTGATTGGCTTAGAATTGAGGAGACATCTGATTGGCTATAGATAGAACAAATTACAAGTACGAATCGGGTGACCGTCAGGGGAGTCTCAAAAAACCCACACACGAATGCACAGCGATCCGTGCACAGAAAGCGGGTTTGTGTTTGCAGGTTCAGAGGTTTCAAACGGAAAACAAATATGTGAGGATCAAAAATACATATGTAAAACTTTTTTCTGTATTTGGATTTTATTTACATGAATATGAAACGGATCACATTTGTGTGTGCATTGAAAATCACAAGTGTGAATCCTTCTGTGTGCATGTGTGTATTATGAGACTGTTCTGAGCCCATAATAAACTGACCTGAAGAGGATTCAGCTTTTATACAACCTAATATATTAAGGATATTTCAATATATTATAGTATCATTGTATCTGTGGCATAAAATGGTATTTAAAATTAAATATATCATCCAAAACATTATTCACTACTTGGGCATGTTTCTGATATGTATTATTAAGATGGTTATTAATAATAGTGATAGCCTGGTGAGCTGGTTGTGTTTAGCATTAGCAGATATAACAGAGTGTTGTGTGATTACATGTAGAGTCAATGCAAAGACCCAGATCTGTGCCTGGCAACATGAAGGAAGTGAAGATGAAATTCATGTCACCTGCGTATTCGTGCAGCGTGACACATTTCATCTTGAGTGTACAGTTTGTGACGCTCTGCCATTGGTGAGAATCAGCTCCACTAATGTAAAGTGCTATAAAGGATGTGTTCATTCCACAGAGGAAGAGGAGAAGTGCTGCCAGTCAGACCAGAACTGTACGAGGTAAGAGGCCGAACACATGCAGCGTTTCATTCCTCTTCCTGGTTCCTTTGTTTTGGATTAGGTTTACTGTTGTAGAGCATAGACAGTAAGCTGTTTATAAAAACATTTAAACTCCGTTGTTTTAATTAGATTCTCAGAGCATTTTCCTGATTCTCTCCTGTTTGCTTCTCTTCCAGCAGATAGTGGTTCTGCAGGAGGTTTTAGATGAACATAGGAACAGTCTGAGGAGGAGATGTGAACGTGTGACTGAAGGAACTGATCAAAGTGAAACCCTCCTCAACAGCATCTTCACTGAGCTCTACATCACACAAGGCCAGAGTGAAGAGGTTAATACCAACATGAGGTGAGGCAGCTGGAGACAGCTTCCAAAACCCTCCATGACACTCCAATCAAGTGCCAGGACATCTTCAAAGCCTTACCTGACCAACAGACTCACATCAGAGCGGTCCTGACCAACGGAGTCGCTGGAGTGGAAAAAACCTTCTTAGTGCAGAAGTTCACTCTGGACTGGGCCGAGGGTTTGGAAAACCAAGATGTCAGTCTGGTGATCCCCTCTCCTTCAGGGAGCTGAACCTGATCAAAGGTGAGCAGTACAGTCTTCTCAGGCTGCTCCATGTTTTCCATCCAACCTTACAGAAGGTCACAGCAGAGCAGCTGGCTGTCTGTAAAGTGCTGCTCATCTTTGACGGCCTGGATGAAAGCAGACTTTCTCTGGATTTCAGAAACAATGAGGTTGTGTCTGATGTCTCACAGCAGTCCTCAGTCAACGTGCTGCTGACAAACCTCATCAGGGGGAAGCTGCTTCCCTCGGCTCTTGTCTGGATAACTTCCAGACCTGCAGCGGCCAATCAGATCCCTCCTGAGTGTGTGGACAGGGTAACAGAAGTACGAGGCTTCACTGACGCCCAGAAGGAAGAGTACTTCAGGAGGAGATCGAGTGATGAAGACCTGTCCAGCAGAATCATTCTCACATCAAGAGCTCCAGGAGCCTCCACATCATGTGTCAGATCCCAGTCTTTTGCTGGATCACTGCTGCAGTTCTGGACCACATGTTGACTACAGACCAGAGAGGAGAGCTGCCCCAGACCCTCACTGACATGTACTCACACTTCCTGCTGGTCCAGACCAAGAGGAAGAAGCAGAAGTATGAAGAGGGACATGAGACGAGTCCACAGCAGCTGACGAAGGCTGACAGGGGTTCTTCTGAAGCTGGGGAGGCTGGCGTTTGAACATCTGGAGAAAGGAGACATCATGTTCTACCAAGAAGACCTGGAGCGCTGTGGTCTTGATGTCACCGAGGCCTTGGTGCACTCAGGAGTTTGTACAGAGATCTTCAAAAGAGAGAGTTTGATCTTCCAGAAAACAGTCTACTGCTTTGTTCATCTGAGCATTCAGGAGTTTCTGGCTGCAGTCTACATGTTGCACTGTTACACCAACAGAGACACAGAGGTACTGAAGGACTTCCTGCAGAGAGATCAGGATTACCCATCCCTGGATGTCTTCCTAAAGGGAGCCATGGCGAAATCCCTCAGAAGTAAAAATGGCCACCTGGACCTGTTTGTCCGGTTTCTCCACGGCCTCTGTCTGGAGTCCAACCAGAGACTGTTAGGAGGCCTGCTGGGTCGCACAGACAACCGTCCAGAAACCATCCAGAGAGCCATCAGCAACCTGAAGGAGATGAACAGCAGTTCTTCCTCTCCCTGACAGGAGCATCAACATCTTCCACTGTCTGACAGAGATGAAGGATCACTTCGTACATCAGAAGATCACAGAGTTCCTGAAGTCAGAGAACAAATCAGAGAAGAGACTCTCTTTGATCCACTGCTCTGCTCTGGCCTACATGCTGCTGATGTCAGAGGAGGTTCTGGATGAGTTGGACCTGAAGAAGTACAACACATATGGTGAGGGACGACAGAGACTGATTCCAGCTGTGAGGAACTGCAGGAAGGCTGTGTAAGTCCAGATGTGATTAACTTTATAAACTAATGTGGATCAGGAGTTTAATTATTCAAATAAACACGATAACATTTCTGCTGTTTAAATACTGAGAGCAAAATAAACCAACACTGTTCTTCTATTTATTTATAATAATAGTTAAACTGAAGCGTTTCTCTCTTCATATTGAGTGATGGAGGCGACATGTCAAACACATGGAGGACTTTAGAGGTTTCTCAGCATGTGATCACACCACACAGCAGGACTTACAGTTATCAGAGGAAGCACTTATTACTTTCTAGTTTTTATCTCAATGTGTTGGAGTTTAAAATCAGATCTATATCATTTCCCACCAATAACAGAGTTATGTCTTAATGCTGATATACTGGGAACATCTGATGGTGTTCAGTTGAAAATATTGAAACTTTCCTGTCTCCCTCCATGTTGGTCACGGTCAGTTCTTGTGTGGTTGCTACCTTGTGCTACCTGTGTGTTTCATGCCATGTTTTTGTTCATCAGCTTTTAAAATAAAGCTCGCTTTTGTTCCAAGACCTTTTTACCTTTTTTTTGTATTCTGCATTTGGGTCCTACCTTTTTCCACGCATTCTAACAGAATGAACCGACCAACTATGGACCCAGCGGATTTTTTTCTTGACATGGATCTGTTTGATCTAGTACTCTCTTCGGTGTTATCATGCTGAGTGGAGTAGAACCTCGGCTAGAAGGGACAAAGAGGCTGTCCTCAAAAAGGCACAAATGGAGGTGACCAACATGCCATGGTTGAGGAGCTCGTTGCCTGAATGGCTCAGAGTTTTTTCGCGCAGCCCTGAGTGCCAGTCTCCATTCTCGGACCCTTTCTTGGGATCCCGCCTGGCGTTTGGAGGTCCACGGATCCTCCAAAAGACCTCTAAGAGACGCAAGGCCAGGATTCCAGCCCGTGCTCCAGCGGTTCCGGCTCCAGTGCCGGCCCAGCAGCCAGGGTCCCAGCTCCAGTTCCGGCCCCAGCAGCCATGTTTCCGGCTCCAGTTCCAGCCATGCTTCCAGCTCCAGTGCCGGCCCCAGCAGCCATGGTTCCGGCTCCAGTTTCAGCTCCAGTACTGGCTCTCTGGATCTTCGGCCGATGCCAACCCCTCGTGTCCTGTCGGCATACCGGCCGACTCAAGCTCCTTCCCCGTCGGGGGTCCCGCCGACTCAAATCCCTTCTTCATCGGGGTCCCGCCGACTCGGAGGTGCCGCCAACTCAAGACTCAAGTCCCCTCTCGAGTCCCCTCTCAAGTCCTCTCTCAAGTCCCCTCTCAAGTCCTCTCTCAACTCCCCTCTCGAGTCCCTTCTCGAGTCCCCTCTCGAGTCCCTTCTCGAGTCCCTTCTCGAGTCCCCTCTCGAGTCCTCTCTCGAGTCCCTTCTCTAGTCCCTACTCAAGTCCTCTCTCAAGTCCCTTCTCTCAACTCCCCTCTCGAGTCCCTTCTCGAGTCCTCTCTCGAGTCCTCTCTCGAGTCCCTTCTATAGTCCCCTCTCAAGTCCTCTCTCAAGTCCCCTCTCGAGTCCCTTCTCGAGTCCCCTCTCGAGTCCCCTCTCGAGTCCCCTCTCGAGTCCTCTCTCGAGTCCCTTCTCTAGTCCTACTCAAGTCCCTACTCAAGTCCCTTTCCAAGTCCCTTCTCCAGTCCCTTCTCTAATCCCCTCTCGAGTTCCCTCTCAAGTCCCCTCTCGAGTCTCTTCTCGAGTCCCCTCTCAAGTCCCTTCTCGAGTCCCCTCTCGAGTCCCTTTCCAAGTCCCTTCTCAAGTCCCTCTCGAGTCTCTTCTCGATTCCCCTCTCGAGTCCCCTCTCAAGTCCCTTCTCAAGTCCTTCTCGAGTCCCCTCTCGAGTTCCTTTCCAAGTCCCCTCTCAAGTCCTCTCTCAAGTCCATTTTCAAGTCTACTCTCGAGTTCCCTCTCAAGTCCCTTCTCAAGTCCCTTCTCGAGTCCCCTCTCGAGTCCCTTTCCAAGTCCCTTCTCAAGTCCCCTCTCGAGTCTCTTCTCAAGTCCCTTCTCGAGTCCCCTCTCGTCCCTTTCCAAGTCCCTTCTCAAGTCCCCTCTCGAGTCTCTTCTCAAGTTCCCTCTCGAGTCCCTTTCCAAGTCCCTTCTCAAGTCCCCTCTCGAGTCTCTTCTCGAGTCCCCTCTCGAGTTCCCTCTCAAGTCCCTTCTCAAGTCCCTTCTCGAGTCCCCTCTCGAGTTCCTTTCCAAGTCCCTTCTCAAGTCCCCTCTTGAGTCTCTTCTCGAGTCCCCTCTCAAGTCCCTTCTCAAGTTCCCTCTTGAGTCACTTTTCAAGTCCCTTCTCATGTCCCTTCTCTAATCCCAACTCCATGTCCTGTTTCGTTGGGGGTTCCACCGGATTTCCTGCCAACACCATGTCCTATCCTGTTGGGCGTCCGCCGACACCTGCTCCGCCGGGTTCCTGCCAACACCATATCCTGTCCTGTTGGGCGTCCCGCCGACACCTGATCCGCCGGGTTTCCTGCCAACAACATATATATAACATCTGCCTTGCCCCCGGGCCGTCCGCCCGAGACCACCTCCTGTTCCTCTGCCTTGCCCCGGGCCGTCCGCCCGAGACCACCTCCTGTTCCTCTGCCTTTCCCCCGGGCCGTCCGCCCGAGACCACCTCCTGTTCCTCTGCCTTGCCCCGGGCCTTCCCCGAGACCACCTCCTGTTCCTCTGCCTTGCCCCCGGGCCGTCCGCCCGAGACCCGTCCTCCGGACCCCCTCCACCCACCCTTTTGGAAGTGTTGGACTTTTTTTTTGGACGTCTGGAATCCGTCCCTTGAGGGGGGGGTTCTGTCACGATCCTAGGATTTTAGTTTTGTCTGTCTTGTAATGAGTTTTGTTTTGCGTTTCTGTTCTCCCTGTGTCTGGTCTTCCTCCCTGTCTCTGGTCTTCCTCCCTGTCTCTGGGTCTTCCTTCCTGTCTCTGGTCTTCCTCCCTGTCTCTGGTCTTCCTTCCTGTCTCTGGTCTTCCTTCCTGTGTCTGGTCTTCCTCCCTGTCTCTGGTCTTCCTTCCTGTCTCTGGTCTTCCTCCCTGTGTCTGGTCTTCCTCCTGTCTCTGGTCTTCCTTCCTGTCTCTGGTCTTCCTTCCTGTCTCTGGTCTTCCTTCCTGTGTCTGGTCTTCCTCCCTGTCTCTGGTCTTCCTCCCTGTGTCTTGTCTTCCTTCCTGTCTCTGGTCTTCCTTCCTGTCTCTGGTCTTCCTTCCTGTGTCTGGTCCTCCTTCCTGTCTGGTCTTCCTTCCTGTGTTTTCCCTCCTGTGTCTTGTCCTCCTTCCTGTGTCTGGTCTTCCTCCCTGTGTCTGGTCTTCCTCCCTGTGTCTGGTCTTCCTTCCTGTCTCTGGTCTTCCTTCCTGTGTTTTCCCTGTGTCTTGTCCTCCTTCCTGTGTCTGGTCTTCCTTCCTGTGTCTGGTCTTCCTTCCTGTGTCTGGTCTTCCTTCCTGTGTCTGGTCTTCCTCCCTGTGTCTGGTCTTCCTTCCTGGGTCTGGTCCTCCTTCCTGTCTCTGGTCTTCCTTCCTGTGTTTGCCCTCCTGTGTCTGATTGTCTCTTTGTGTTCACCTGTTGCCCTTGTGTTTCTGCCTCCCTGCCCAGCTGTGTCTTGTCCTGTGATTACCCCTCTTTGTATTTAGTCTTGTCTTCCCCTGTGTTCCTTGTCGGTTCATTGTCTTTCCTGTCTCCCCCATGTTGGTCACGGTCAGTTCTTGTGTTGTTGCTACCTTGTGCTACCTGTGTGTTTCATGCCATGTTTTTGTTCATCAGCTTTTAAAATAAAGCTCGCTTTTTGTTCCTAGACCTTTTTACCTTTTTTTTTGTATTCTGCATTTGGGTCCTACCTTTTTCCACGCATTCTAACAAGTTTGTTATTTGTGTTTGTGTGTACAATACATGTTCAGATGCTCAGAGAAGCCAAAACATCCTTCATCCATCACATCCAAATATTAATTAACATTTAAATATGTACATCTCTAATATTGTGATATATTTAATTTCTGTTTCTTTTGGTAACAGTCAGTGACAGCAGGAGCACAGACATGTGATCAGATCACACTGACAACACATTACACTCTATTATAATGTATTATTATATAAATATTAAATGGACTAACAGCAAATGTCAATCAGAACATATGTCAAATCTTTTGTCATCAAATGCTTGAGTTTAATATAATGTTTCCTCTTTGTGTTATTATAGACTTATAGGCTGTGGATTCTCAGAGACTGAATGTAAAGTCGTGGCCTCAGCTCTGAAGTCTGACCCCTCCCATCTGAGAGATCTGGACCTGAGTAACAACAATCTGAAGGATTCAGGAGTGGAGCTGCTGAGTTCTGGACTAAAGAGTCCAAACTGCAGACTGGAGGCTCTCAGGTCAGTTCACTGACTGCAGTTCATACAGATCTGTTTGTGTTTATGATTTTCGAATTCCCTGAGAACAAATACATGTTATTGTTATTTGTTCCACTGTTGCTAATGACTGAATATTGATCAGAGTAACAAAGAGAAGGTGAATGTGTGAGGGAGTGTTTGAGCTTCCACAGACTCACTCTGTGCTCCATGAGTCAGTGGAGATGCTGTCAGTACTGATGAGCTGTGAGGGAGATGAAGGAGTTGTTAAACATCTGATCAAAGTTCAAGTTCCAGATTATCAATGGATTGTTTCTACATCATCTCTGACATTAAAACCCTGTTTAACTCTGAACAGATTATTAAACCTGGAGTTATTTCAAACAGGAACATTGTTTTCTAAAGTTACATCATGTTTTCTTTATTCAGACTGAGGGACTGCAGTTTGTCAGAGATCAGCTGTTCTGCTCTGGCCTCAGCTCTGAAGTCCAACATCCATCTGAGAGATCTGGACCTGAGTCACAACAAGTGCAGGATTCAGGAGAGAAGCTGCTGAGAGATCTTCTGGAGAGTCCAGACTGCAGACTGGAGACCCTCAGGTCAGTAAGGGGTCTCTGCTGGTTCAGCAGTATTGTATGAAACACAGGGAGGTGTTTCTCTCACTGGGGAATCCCAACAGATCAGTGATGTTACCCACTGACTGCAGGCTCTTTCATTCTTCCATCAACTATAGAAGGCCAGCTGGAAATGCAAAGCCACACTTTAGTAATCAACTCTCTAACAGACAGATGGGTTTTACAGAAGAGTGGGAAAGGTGGTCTGTTCTTTATGGGATGTTTCTAGTTTCTAATGACTGGTTACTTCCTGTAATGCAGCTGAGAGCTGTGGCAGGCAGTCGTAGTGTTTGCAGAGAAGATATGATGGGATGTAAAGCCTGAGCTCAGGACTCTGAAGCTGACTCAAAGAACTAACACTTATTTAAACTGGATCTCAAACTGTTGGATTGTGTTCATCTCTACAGGATCAGAGGAGGAGAGACGATCAGAGCCAAGATCCAGAAGACCTGTGAGTACTGAAACCATATCCTCCATTCATCAAGATATGAAACTCTTTAATGGAGCATGACCTCAGAGGAAAACAAACTCTAGTTTCTCTCTTCATCATTCTGGCTGTTTCTCTCCATGTTTTATTATCATCATCATTCTCTCTCTCTCTCCTTCTCCTCTCAGGTGACAGGAAGTGAAGACACACAGAAAGGTGAGAGGTCGTACCGTGTGAACTGTATTTATTGAGGTTTCACTACAGAATCAAATGTAGTTATTGATCTCAGTGTTTTTTACATGTTGATGTAGAAGAGACATGAAGAAGAGGGGACACGTGTTGATGTAGAAGAGACATGAAGAAGAGGGACACATGTTGATGTAGAAGAGACATGAAGAAGAGGGGACACATGTTGATGTAGAAGAGACATGGAGAGAAGGGACACATGTTGAAGTAGAAGAGACATGAAGAAGAGGGGACACATGTTGAATGAAGAGACATGAAAAAGAGGGGACACATGTTGATGTAGAAGAGACATGGAAAGAGGGGACACATGTTGAAGTAGAAGAGACATGGAGAAGAGGGGACACATGTTGATGTAGAAGAGACATGAGAAGAGGGGACACATGTTGATGTAGTAGAGACATGGAGAAGAGGGGACACATGTTGATGTAGAAGAGACATGAAGAAGAGGGGACAGATGTTGATGTAGAAGAGACATGAGAAGAGGGGACACATGTTGAAGTAGAAGAGACATGAAGAAGAGGGGACACATTGATTGAAGTGAAGAAGAGGGGACAGATGTTGATGTAGAAGAGACATGAGAAGAGGGACACATGTTGAAGTAGAAGAGACATGAAGAAGAGGGGACACATGTTGATGTAGAAAGACATGGAGAAGAGGGGACACATGGTTGGTAGAAGAGAATGAGGAAGAGGGGACACATGTTGATGTAGAGAGACATGAGAAGAGGGGACACATGTTGATGTAGTAGAGACATGGAGAAGAGGGGACACATGTTGATGTAGAAGACATGAGAAGAGGGGACAGATGTTGATGTAGAAGAGACATGGAGAAGAGGGGACACATGTTGAAGTAGAGAGACATGAGAAGAGGGGACACATGTTGATGTAGAAGAGACATGAGAAGAGGGGACACATGTTGGTGTAGAGAGACATGAGAAGAGGGGACACATGCTGGTGTAGAAGAGACATGAGAAGAGGGGACACATGTTGATGTAGTAGAGACTGAGAAGAGGGGACACAGTTGATGTAGTAGAGACATGAGAGAAGAGGGGACACAGTTGATGTAGTAGAGACATGAGAAGAGGGGACACAGTTGGTGTAGTAGAGACATGAGGAAGAGGGGACACATGTTGATGTAGTAGAGACATGAGAAGAGGGACACATGTTGGTGTAGTAGAGACATGGAGAAGAGGGGACACAGTTGATGTAGTAGAGACATGAGGAAGAGGGGACACATGTTGATGTAGTAGAGACATGAGGAAGAGGGGACACATGTTGATGTAGTAGAGACATGAAGAAGAGGGGACACAGGATGTAGTAGAGACATGAGAAGAGGGGACACATGTTGGTGTAGTAGAGACATGAGGAAGAGGGGACACATGTTGGTGTAGTAGAGACATGAGGAAGAGGGGACATGTTGGTGTAGTAGAGACATGAGGAAGAGGGGACACATGTTGATGTAGTAGAGACATGAGGAAGAGGGTTCATCATAATAGGAGACCTTTAATGTTCTTGTTCCTGCTCCTCAGAGCGACCTCGGGGAACTCTGCTCCGCGAGGAAAGGCTCTCGGATCGGGAAGATGTGCGACTGTCCGTCTGGAGCTTTCTGCGTCTTCCTCCTGCTCAAGTGCTCATGAGCTCATTTTAAAATAACATGTATAATAAATATGTGAAGTAGCTTTCAGAGCATTCATGTTGTCTCTTTAAAACTTGTATCTTTCAGATGTATCCTCTCTTGTTCTGCTTCTTATATAATTAACATGTTTGATTTGGAAAGGTTCAGACAGCTTCAAAGTATCAGGATTCATTCAAGTTTAATAACCACACGAAGAAACAGCAACTAAGAACGTATCGTATTCTCAGATTTGAGGTTTAGTGCTTTGTTGTTTAAGTTTTGGGATGAACTGAATACTTTTGGGGGAACTGGAAAAAGGGACAGTTGTGATTATTGATTTGAAATCAATAAAAAACCCTCAAATGAATGCCAGAAGTCTACATTTATTAAAAAAGGTGCTTTGATGGTATCATCTCTTCTTCTCTAGTCTTCTTATAGCACAACATGCTGCCAACGTTACATTTTAAACACCACATTGTTATTCAAGACTATTTGAAGTCATGAGAAAGCATCTCAAATGAACAAACACATCATTCTGGAAGCAAGAAAAAAGGTTTAAAGGGGACCTATCATGCAAAATGCACTTTGTGATGTCTTTTATACATACATATGTGTCCCCGGTGTTCCAGGGAACTCACAAAGTGTCAGAAAACACAACCCTCTCTCTTTTCCTCGATACCCAAATCTCTAAAAACGGGGCTGCAACGGATTTGATACGGGTGGATTTTTTATTTGCACCTTTTTGACGTAATGTAGGTGCACTCCGCCTGATTGGTCAACTCTCCACCAATCAGGGGAATGAGAGGTTGGGCCATGTTGACTCTCCACTCGTAATCACAGCAAGCATGATAACATGACGCTCCTGCCGGGGCGTGTCCCCCCTCTTCCGCATGGGGGCGTGGTCAGCTGAATAAGACCTTGCAAAGACAGAGCTGGAGTGAGGCAAAATGAGGCATGGCTAAAATGCATGATCTGTTTCGTATTTTGAAAATTAAAACGTATTAATATACCTTATATATATATATATACCTTATATATTATTTAAATATAGCATGATAGGTCCCCTTTAAATTGACAGAAATACGTATTAACTAGAATTCTGCTTCGTTCCCAAAGTGGATATTTAAATATAAGTCCTGCAAACACTTCAAATAAACACTAGATTTAATTAATGCTGTCAAAATTATCGCGTTAACGGCGGTAATTAATTTTTTGAATTAATTGCGTTAAAATATTTAACGCATTTGGGACTTCCGGCAACGAGGAATGGAGTAGACGCGTGTTTCTCCAGCTCCCACTACTTTTAACACACAACTAACTTTTAAACCTCTTACCTGTAAACAACGCGGGGATTTTTGTTTAATTGTTTTATTTATTTTACGCATAACGATCAACTTTCCGTTGAAACGGCTAAATGGCTTCGAAAGCAAGCAAAAAGGAGAAGAAAGACGAGGCACCGGCTACTGCCGTAGCTAACTACTGCGGTCAACTCAGCCGTCTCTCAAATTTGCTTGGTCAAATGAGCAGCTCTTCATTTTTGAGTGCGCGATTAATAGCGTCTTTACGGTAATCGCCGAGAAGCGGCACTGACGCTTGTACAAGAATAAAATAATGCATGTTTTTGTGCCATATTTTTCAATAAAAATATGTTTTACCATAACTTGTTAATAAAATTGGTACTGTTGGACTCAGTACTTGTTAGACTACTACCACAAGTACAATCAAGTACTTTTATCGTGTACCTTTTGAGTAATACCCTGTCAAACTCCCCTCCAGAGTACAATAATGCATGTTTTCTGCCATCTTTGATGAGAGATAAAATGATTTTTTGCCATAAGTTCTCAGTGAAGGTGGTACTGCAGGACAGAGTACTACTTGGACTACTACCACAAGTACAATCAGGTACTTTTATCGTGTACTTTTTGAGTAATACCCTGTCAAACTCCCCTCCAGAGTACAATAATGCATGTTTTTTGCCATCTTTGATGAGAGATAAAATTATTTTTTGCCATAAGTTCTCAGTGAAAGTGGTACTGCATGACAGAGTACTACTTGGACTACTACCACAAGTACAATCAGGTACTTTTATCGTGTACTTTCTGAGTAATACCCTGTCAAACTCCCCTCCAGAGTACAATAATGCATGTTTTCTGCCATCTTTGATGAGAGATAAAATTATTTTTTGCCATAAGTTCTCAGTGAAAGTGGTGCTGTTGGATTCAGTACTACTTGGACTACTACCACAAGTACAATCAGGTACTTTTATCGTGTACTTTTTGAGTAATACCCTGTCAAACTCCCCTCCAGAGTACAATAATGTATCTTTTCTGCCATCAGCGGAGGGAGGGGGAGCTGCGCTGCGGAAGAGCAGGGTGCGAGTGAGAGCTGTTCTTCCCTTTACAAGCTTCACAAATGTATTTATCGTGTGACTTTGGAAATAAAAGTGTCATATTCTGAAAGCCAAGACTTTGTTTATTTAAAATCAAACAACAACCCGAACCCCCTACACAAATCCACTTTTATTTTTAAATGAGCCGTTGCGACTTCCGACTGATTTCGATAGAGTGGGTCACATATAAATAAATAATAACAATAATAATAAATTAATGGTTTAGAAAGCTTCTATGCAAGCGTCTATGTTTGCCCCGCCCCCTGCGTTGTGTAAACGACCAATGTCCTTGCGGTAACAGAGCGCGTAAATAACTGTGAATTTGTGCGGATCCACGCACCTCAAATGGAGGCACTTCGAGGGTACGTATATATGTATTTCAACAGAAAAGTTCTTATGTACATAATTGTGTTCGAAAATAAACACAAATGTTTATATGAGTTTTTATTACACATCTTTCGAAAAAAAGAGACACTAATCCTATCCTGTTTATTAAAATTGTGTGGTTGGCGCAATTTTTCGAATTTCACTTTGTTTTGAAAAGTGGTCGTGACACCTTCTACACACTAGTTTCCCTACTATTTGTCAGCGACACCTGTAGACAGAATTCACAGTTTCAGGTTACAGAATATTGTTTTAGGATCCATTATATCACGTTGGGTAAATTCATGAGGATACCAATAACCTCCATCTTTTTATTAAAGAGATTTTCGCTCTTCTCCACCCGACATACTGCAAACTCACATGTTGTTTAATAGATGACACGTTTGTAAACCAAAACCCTGCTGGGGGGTCTGGGGTGATATATTTTCTTTTGAAATTGTATTAACATGTCCAAATTTAAGAATCCCCATAAAAAGTGTCAACGGATAAACTGTTTTCTCAAGATGTAGGCCTATATGTATTATTTTTGAAAATAAAACAATGTTCTTGTTTATTACAATTAAAAGAGTCTAAACTGAGTAAAAAGGCTAACTATAAATATAAGATTTTAACTTGTTATGTCTTTTCAGAGTCTTTGTTTTCTCAACGTTTGGGAAGGTAAGTGTTTCTTATTTGTCACACAATTTCATATTTTCTTACAAAGACATGACAGAACTTTGACATTTCAATTTCAGCCAAGAAAAAAATCAATAACAAAAGAAGTCCTTTTAGCTGTCACTGACAAGCTTCGAGCCACAACCAAAACAAAAGACAATGATGAAGGTGACGAGAAAGCCACTTTCTGGGGCGAGGTGTGTCAGGAGCTTGGAATTCCCGATTCCAAGACCAATAGGACACGGCTTCATCATGCCTATAATCATCATAAAAAGGTAAAGAAAGATTTATATTTCAATTTTTTATAAATATTACACAACCATGATTCTTATTTCTGCTTTGCTTTTACCTTCATCATCAGTCTGCCTGTGTGAACAACTTTAATTTGGATGTGCTATAATATTTTATATTATTTGATTAATAATTAAATCTTTGGATTTAATTTGCTCCTTGTCATGTGCAGATGAGACACAAGACACAGATGGTGACCGCAGCACCTGCCAGCCTATCGACAGACAGTGACCACAGTGCCATCGACAGTGACCACAGTGCCATCGACAGTGACCACAGTGCCATCGACAGTGACCACAGTGCCATCGACAGTGACCACAGTGCCATCGACAGTGACCACACAGTGCCTGCTACCCCATCGTCGGTTACACAGGCATTCACAGAGACGAGTGAACCAGAAGACGTTTCAGAGGTAAATATATTAGCACGTAGTTAGTGTTAGTGTTTATGAAACATGCACACTACTGTGTGGAGTGAAATTATAGTTAGTCCAAAATAAACAATTTCAGAGATATTGATTCACATCAGTAAAGAGTCATTCCAACTTTGGTCACTTTCGCTAATATTTTTTTCATTGTGTTTTACAGTGTAATTCATCAGGGACATATGACTCCTCATCACACTCAAAAGATGGGCAACTCTTACACTCATTTAAATTGCCTTCAAATCCTTCATTGTTTTTTGTCACTAAAAGTGACTGGAAAAAACTGAGGATGAGACAACATAAGCGTCGATTCAAATCTTTAAACTGGACTTCAGTCATGGCCACTGGCATCCGGAGTGTCCACCCACACTGTTGCTTTGTCTTCAAATCTCACAGTGTGCGAACAGTTGGGTCAAAAAGGAAAGGGTCACTTTTTTCATGTGTTGGCTACTGTCGATTTGATGACTGCGCTGTGGAGGTCGAAGTTGACATTGAGGATGAGTCATCCCTTAAGGCAGTTGTGACCTTCAGAGGTGAAAAAGCATGGCACAACTGTGAAGAACTGAAACATCGGCCTGTGCGTGCAGATGAAAGGGATGCACTTGCTAATGCCCTCACCAGCAAACTTCCCAGAAGTGTGTACCTTAATAATCTCAATAAACTGGATGACACTGTGTTGGCTTCTGGAAACAGAGACCAGGTACCATCAACTGGTGTAATGAAAACATTGTCCTGGCAGGCAAGAAAGAAGCTGAGAAAACACAGCAATGAAATGATCAGCCTCAGAAAAATGATGGAGGAAGAGCTTGAGACTGAGGAAGCAGTCATTAAAAAACGTATAGCACACCCCAAAGGAGCCATGCTATGGTCCAACAAAACAATTGACCTCTTCCATGACAGGTGCAGGGAAGACATTGTATATGTGGATGCGACAGGGAGCATTGTTAAAAAGGCAAAAGGGAAAACCTCACCTTTTTATGTGTATGAGATGGTGGTCCGAAATCCGTTCAAAGGACCCTTCCCTGTCCCTGTGGCCACCTACATCACAAACGACCACACAACAGCCTCCATATCCTTTTCCTTGGGTCATTTCTGACTGATGTAATAAGACTCCATGGAAGGGGAGCCAAACAAAGGCCTGTCATGCTGATCTGTGATGGCTCTACAGTCCTCATGCAGTCCATGGCCTATCATTTCTGTGGAGTCAGCCTCCAGGAACTTCTCTCCAGGTACTACAGCATCGTAACTGGACAGGCAAAGCATGATTGCATAAGGCTACCAATCATGCATCGCTGTCTCAGTCATGTGATGAAAAATGCTAAGGACCTATGTCGAAAACAGTAAGTGATTTCTGCCCAGTGCTACATGATTCCTGAAGTCATTCATTTGTAAAGTCTTTGTAATAATAATTTACTGTGTGGTATGTAATAATTATGTGAATGTTGGAAGTTGTATCATAGCTCAAAAATCTCATAAAAAATGATTTGTTTACCTTCAAGTACAACACAGCACAGAAAAGAGGACAGAGGCAGTGTGACCAGAAACAATGGAAAAATATTAACATGGTTTACATATTTTCGTATTACCGAAAGCTCAATGCAATGCAACTAAAGTTATTTGTGGATTGTTTTTTCTAGAATGATATCGGACCTACGCCCTTCAAACAGCATTTTGAGGACTTAATAACCCAAACAGTTATTGAGAAATCTGGTGATGACAACATGTACTTCTGCCCGACTTTCATCCCTTCCTTGCTTAAGTACTTTCTGCCCCTGGCTGGTCTGTGGTCTGGCCTACTCTTGGGTAAGTTTTCATTTGCACGTGTTTCTATAGCTGCTTGTTAATGTAATGTAATATAAAATAGAAGGCATGTTTACTGTTTGGTAGGTGACCTTGGAACAGGACCATTTATCAGAAACTTTCCCAGAAGTACAACAATGGCTGCAAAAAAAACCCACACAGGTACAAAAACCTAAAGCTTTGATGTAATATTGAATTTCATTGCATTATTCGATAATCAATATTATAAACTGCAATGTAAACAGTATGTAATCCAAGTGATTGTTAACATTATAATTTGATGTACCGTAACTAATATGTTCAACCGCAGAATTACACAGAGGACAACAAAACTCAAGGGATAATGGAAAAAAGCCAGTGGGACCTCAAAAAGATCCGTTTTCAACGGAGACGTCTGACCAGGCTGGACGATTTTGTACATACATACAAAGTCACCTTGAGCGCCCTGCTAAGGGAATATGGCGACTCTCTGAGGAGGGGGAAGAAGGTACAGTTTGTTATTTTATATGGCTGTTATGTTATCACATTGGTCCCTAGTCATTAAGCATTGCTATCGATTATGTTAGGAAAATATCACTCGCCACTGGCTTGAGTTTCAATAATCAGGATATATGTATTTATTATCCTTGCAAGAATGGTAGTAGTCATCACATAGAGAGCATTTGGTACAAATAGTTCACAGAACAGTGTCCTTCACATGCTTTATATATAAGAGACTTGTAGACAGACTTTTTACACCGTCACAAGATGGAGGAATACCGGTTCAAAGCAGTATACAATGTTTAGTTTAGATTAGCTAAGGCTCACGACAGAAATGATCATGCTTGTCATATGTCTCTCTCCATAGAGGCTGAATCATCATGTTAGTCACATAGCTATCATATGCCTAAAACAGTCCTGATGCTCTTCTAGGTAATCATACATCCTGTCATGTACACAGCTACTTAGGGTCTTTGTCATCATGTGCTACTCTGATATTAGAAGAGTACATTCAGTATTTTCGCAACAGTTAGTCTGCAGGTAATTTGGTCATTATTAACAGTTATATTAGGTGTGCTAATAATATCTCACAATAATATTGATACACCAATCAAAACTGTGATGCAAGTATGCTGAATTTAGTTGGTTTCAAAATTTGATGAATAATAATTCATGAAATAATACATTTATTTCAGGCAAAGAAAATGTTTGTTGTGAAAAGAAAACAACATTGAATAACGTGAAATGGCAGAATATATCTAATGAAAGGTAATTTATGAGTGCATTTACCCTGTCTATTCCTTATTAACTGCAGACCCATCGTGTGGACATGGAGCGATGGAAACAAAGAAAGCAGAACAGGCGAGGAGTTTATGTGACACCCATAAACAAGCCTTTTGTTTTCAGACAGCACAAGAAGAATGTATGTATTTTTGAGAGCAAACCATTGTTATCCTGTTTGTTGAAAATAACATAAATGTTATAATATTTGTGTTATTAACACTTTTTTTTTCTCAGCTCATGCAGAACACAAAAACAGCAAAAGCTCCAGCTCCACTACAAAAACAAGTGCCAGGTCAAACTGAAGCACATATTCCATCACAGGTAATCCCTTTGCATGGTTAAACAAAGCCAGGAAGCATTTAAACACATACATCTAAACCAGCTTGGAATCTACAGCTTAATGTTGCATTTTCTATTAGTATAGGTAATGATAGAAGAACTGAAGATTCAAATTGTGTGATGAAGTGATTAACTATGACATGCACTTAACAACACATATTGGACAATGTGAAAGGCAATGTTGATGTTTCGGCTTCTATACAGGATCCAAAAGACAAGGCAAGACAAGGTCAATCTTCATCCACATCAAAATGACGGAGCATGCTGAGGATGACGCACAGGGAGGTAAAGTGGATGCTTCATCAGAGGTAAGAAACTGTAAGGACACATCATCAGGGAGTTCATCAGAGGGACCAGATAAAAATAGTAAAACAATTGATTAACTAAAAAGTTAAAATGCAGATTTTAATGTTTAAGGAATGCTAAAGGAACGTTATAAAATAATACATTTCAATTTACAATGTGTATCTCATGCTCTGTTAACAATCTAGCTTTGGGACATAAAAATGATATAGTATTTTTTTTGTGACCCCCAGCTGATCGCGTTGTGGAAAAAAAGGACACTGAGGTGGTGGTGTCTGTAGTCCCCACTCAAATAAGAGGCAACAGTTTTACCATCCGTCACTCTGACATGCGGACCCTTAGACCACACCAGTGGCTTACAGGCGAGGTATTTCATCCATATCATAGGACAGAACCAGTGCTCATACCAAGTCTCTTCACTACACATGAATCCAATATTCATGTAACGCTAGCTTCATGGCACACCACTGAAGTCTTGTTAGCACCCAAAGCCTAAAATGTATAAAATTGTTTTTAAAAGTGAATCTTAAAAGGCATCCACAGTTGAATATTTAACTTTTATTGTACACTAGAAGAAGTAGTCAAATGTGGTCACTCACTGTTATAATGTTCTGTTCTTATCAACAAAGCTTAACACCTGACAACTACATTATTATTTAATATAATTGTATTTCTTATTAATGTCTGCTTGTCGACATTCTCTCCAGATCATCGAGTGTCTTTTCCATATACACGCGCATAAATGTGAACTGGGGACAAGGATTTATATTCTCAACCACTACACAGCTGGTGTGATCCTCTTTGGGGAAAGAGAAGAGGTCAGGAGGCACACTTTGTCAAAGGTAACTTGTGTTTCTATTGAGGATAACTACAAAGGTTTTCATTATGTCTTTGTCTAAATATAAACATACTCTATCAAGCTATTTGACTCTACTGTATAAAGAAAATAAATACAGCCTGATGGGAAATGGAAGTTGTTTTGTTCTTATGTATTACAGATACACTTTGACAGCTATGGAGCCATTGTGTCCTTTGTACATGTAGACGGTATACACTGGACATTTCTGGTTAGTAGTGTCTATATCATATAATTGTATATTTCTTGATCAGCCAAGTTTTTGGAGATGTTGTGTTTATTTCAAAAATATATATTTCTTTTTCTGTGTCCACAGTACATCAATGCTGAAGAAAGCACAGTGTATTTGGCAGATCCTGCACGCAACTCTGCAGAGCAGGCAGAGTCAGACAATGCTGCCAAGAAATTCCGGTACTAACTGCATACAATTTCACCTATTTTTCAAAAATATTTATTTCATTCTATTCCCTCATATATAATGTTTATATTTATTGTTATATTTATGTGGGAATAGATGGATCAGCTATATTGCCACAACCAGCCCTTTTGTTTTTTTATTTTATGTGCTACTACACCAGAACATATAATGTGTGAAAAATGTGTGCATGTTGGACTTTGGTCCATACCGATTATACCATAACACCCAATCCACTGAATAAACAACCTGTCCTTAGAGTGAACAATTGTCAATTCAGTTTGATATCAGACTAGGTGTCTGCATGTTACATCTTAAAATATACATTTGGGAAACATGCATTAACATCACTTCAAATTGTGTTACTCGACTGCTGAGACACAGTGTGACAAGGATTTATTTTATTATGCGAGTATTGTATTTTTACAGTATGCATTGTACGTTAAATATATCTTATCTCACGCAGTGATTACTTCAAAATGAGGAGGACCTGCTGCAGTAAGACAGACTGGGTAGACATAAAATGGAAGGGAGGAGTAATGAAACACCCAGTACAGCAGGATGGCAATAGCTGTGGGGTAGTTGTCTGCATGGTAAGTGGAATATTTATTTTCATATATGCTTTTTGCTAATACAACATTCTTTCAGCTTTTAGGATTAAGTCTGTTTACTGCCTTTCAAAAAAACACATTTGGGGTAGTTGGATAGTTATTTTAAGAACATAACATGGTGTATCACTTTAAGATGGCAAAGGAGGTCATGGAAGTGTTTCCTAAAACACCAACAATGGCCTTTGGGACCACAAAAAAGGAGATGGCGCATCAAAGAAAAGTGTTGGCCATGGAAATACTGACAGCATCAGGTGCGTGCTACAGTTTCAACATTTCAATTCAATTGTGATATTGTTGTACTTGAGATGTAACATTAGCATTTTTTTTTTCATCAGTGTTTGACAAAGAAGTCAACTGTGCCATGTGCGCCGGCATAAAACCACCCGGCTCAGTGCCACATCACACCCACACTGACTGGGTAAGGTTTAATGAATATTGAGACTTCAGATATTTCACAATTTAGATTTGTAGAAAAGCATTAAATGAAAGCAGAAACTAAATACAAACACTTGAGGGATGCAGTTGACCATTGCTCGAAGCTGTTATAAGCAGGGCTTTACTCTCATTTGTCTCCATTCCTTCTATTGCAGATTCAGTGTGACAGCTGTTTCCGGTGGTGCCACACGCAGTGCCTGCATATGGACCAAAAGTCTCTTGAAGAGGCACAAGTTGGGGACTGGGTTTGCTCTCTGTGTAACAAATAATGTATGTGCATGAACATGCGGTTGCTGTATGTCCTATATTAAAAAAAAAAGGCACCAGCTGGGGACTGGGACTCCAGACTTTTCCAAAAAGCAGGGGATGTGGTTGCTGTGAAATAGTTCACTGAGAACTTATGGCAAGAAATCATTTTATCTCTCATCAAAGATGGCAGAAAACATGCATTATTGTACTCTGGAGGGGAGTTTGACAGGGTATTACTCAAAAGGTACACGATAAAAGTACTTGATTGTACTTGTGGTAGTAGTCCTAGTAGTACTGAGTCCAACAGTACCACCTTCACTGAGAACTTATGGCAAAAAATCATTTTATCTCTCATCAAAGATGGCAGAAAACATGCATTATTGTACTCTGGAGGGGAGTTTGACAGGGTATTACTCAAAAGTACACGATAAAAGTACTTGATTGTACTTGTGGTAGTAGTCCTAGTAGTACTGAGTCCAACAGTACCAATTTTATTAAGAACTTATGGTAAAACATATTTTTATCGAAAAATATGGCACAAAAACATGCATTATTTTATTCTTGTACTAGCGTCAGTGTCGCTTCTCGGCGATTACCGTAAAGACGCTATTAATCGCGCACTCAAAAATGAAGAGCTGCTCATTTGACCAAGCAAATTTGAGAGACGGCTGAGTTGACCGCAGTCGTAGCTAGCATGGCGTCCTTGGTTAAGCTACTGGAGGAGCACCGAGACGCACTTTCCAAGGAATTTAAGTCGGCTATGACTTCTCTGGAAGCGAAATTAGACTTTGTCCAGGAGACAGTTGTTGTGTATTAGTAGAAAGAAATTAATGAAACAAGGGACAGAGGATACGAGCACTCAACTCATTACTGTTCTTCATGCTTAACTGCCACAGCATCAACTCCCGGGCTTACACTTCTTCTCTCAACATTGTATGTTACTCTGGTTACACTGCGCCCCCTATTGGCAGGAGTATATTAGAACACAACATTTCCCCCCTTCTTAAAAAGAGTTATTTCTCCACTTGAACAGTGCATAACATTAGCATTTTAAACAGACACTTATGTAGTAACCATGAAACCATCTGTAATGATAATAACTTCACATATCACAATATGCAGAACATTTTCAAACATTAATTCAACCACAGTTTAAGTGACATAGTCCTCAATCCAAACAGGCTGCTTTCTGATTCGCTGGTTCCTGCTCTGAGCACCATGCACTGTAGCTGGCTCAGCAGGCCTCACTTCTTCTGATGGAGGAGTGAATGTTTCTGGAAGCACCGACAGGTGTGAAGCATCCATAGGACCCTGACCAAGCGTGGCTCCATAGGACCCTGACCAAGCGTGGCTCCATAGGACCCTGACCAAGCGTGGCTCCATAGGACCCTGACCAAGCGTGGCTCCATAGGACCCTGACCAAGCGTGGCTCCATAGGACCCTGACCAAGCGTGGCTCCATAGGACCCTGACCAAGCGTGGCTCCATAGGACCCTGACCAAGCGTGGCTCCATAGGACCCTGACCAAGCGTCGCTCCATAGGACCCTGACCAAGCGTGGCTCCATAGGACCCTGACCAAGCGTGGCTCCATAGGACCCTGACCAAGCGTGGCTCCATAGGACCCTGACCAAGCGTGGCTCCATAGGACCCTGACCAAGCGTCGCTCCATAGGACCCTGACCAAGCGTGGCTCCATAGGACCCTGACCAAGCGTGGCTCCATAGGACCCTGACCAAGCGTGGCTCCATAGGACCCTGACCAAGCGTCGCTCCATAGGACCATGACCAAGCGTCGCTCCATAGGACCCTGACCAAGCGTCGCTCCACAGGACCCTGACCAAGCGTGGCTCCACAGGACCCTGACCAAGCGTGGCTCCATAGGACCCTGACCAAGCGTCGCTCCACAGGACCCTGACCAAGCGTGGCTCCACAGGACCCTGACCAAGCGTCGCTCCACAGGACCCTGACCAAGCGTGGCTCCATAGGACCCTGACCAAGCGTCGCTCCATAGGACCCTGACCAAGCGTCGCTCCACAGGACCCTGACCAAGCGTGGCTCCACAGGACCCTGACCAAGCGTCGCTCCACAGGACCCCGACCAAGCGTGGCTCCACAGGACCCCGACCAAGCGTCGCTCCACAGGACCCCGACCAAGCGTCGCTCCACAGGACCCCGACCAAGCGTGGCCCACAGGACCCCGACCAAGCGTCGCTCCATAGGACCCCGACCAAGCGTGGCTCCACAGGACCCCGACCAAGCGTGGCTCCACAGGACCCCGACCAAGCGTGGCTCCACAGGACCCCGACCAAGCGTGGCTCCACAGGACCCCGACCAAGCGTGGCTCCACAGGACCCCGACCAAGCGTCGCTCCACAGGACCCCGACCAAGCGTCGCTCCACAGGACCCCGACCAAGCGTCGCTCCATAGGACCCGACCAAGCGTGGCTCCATAGGACCCCGACCAAGCGTCGCTCCATAGGACCCCGACCAAGCGTGGCTCCATAGGACCCCGACCAAGCGTCGCTCCACAGGACCCCGACCAAGCGTCGCTCCACAGGACCCCGACCAAGCGTCGCTCCACAGGACCCGACCAAGCGTCGCTCCACAGGACCCCGACCAAGCGTCGCTCCACAGGACCCCGACCAAGCGTGGCTCCATAGGACCCCGACCAAGCGTGGCTCCATAGGACCCCGACCAAGCGTGGCTCCATAGGACCCTGACCAAGCGTGGCTCCTGGACCTTCAGGGAGTGAGACTGTTGGCAAAAGATATGTATTTTTCGGATTTACTGTATTTTATGAACAGTGACTGTTAATTGTTTATATTTGCTTTGTGTTTCTATCTGTTCTGTCATTTCTATGGATGTTTCATCATCTCTAGATATTTCACAGCCAAACACTTTGGATGTTTGGTTCTTGTGTTTCAGTCGCTGTTCAATTGCTATATTTCCTCCAGGGCTTTGATTATTATAAGACAAAGATTAAAAATAATAACATTAATGAAAAAATGTTTTATTTGCATTTTTTCCTAGAAAAGCGTGAACATGTAAACATAGTTTTTATTACAGTGTATTTTTTATTACATAAATTACATTTTTATGGAAACTTCCTTTGTTCAATTTGATCTAGCAAAGAGTATTTAAAAAAACTAATCATATTTCATTTATATGTTGGTGAATTAGTTTAAGACAATAATATAAGGGATTGTGTAAGTTACATTTAGTTCCGTATTTTTTTTAAACCCTGAATAATGTCCCGGGTCAATTTGACCCGAACATTACCAAAGGGTGCAAAACATAACACAAGGGTTAAAGTAAGTTACGGTGCAGGTCTTGAAGAAGGCAGAAGGCTCATCCCCCAAGATGACTGGCAGCCCCCGAACACAAAGGCATCTGATGTCTGTTGGCTCAGAGGGCTGGAATATAGTGGAGATAACAAAGAATGGTCATATATTCATCAAATACATTCTACAAACTCTACACAATTACTTTATTGCAAATATACTTGAAAGTAAAGGAGAGGACAAAAGGAGATGACATGATAGGAGAGAATAGAAAAGGGAGAGAACAGAACTCCATAACTTCTTCCTGACCAAAGAATAGTTGACAAAACAAGAGAGCAAAGCAAAATGAACAAGGGAAAAGAGGAAACAATGACACATGAAAAGATGAAATTAAATTGACAGGACAAGAAGAGAAGACAGAGAACAGCGAATGAGAGAAAAGAAGAGATGAGAAGGAAGTCAAAGGGACAGAAGAGGAACAAGGAGAGAGGAAAGAGATTGGGTAGACAGATGTTAGTAAACCCACCTTTGTTTGACAGAAATTGGCCAGTGACACCCTTCTTCTTCCTAAGAGGTCCATCAGGCTCGGAGAGAAACGGTCATCCAAGAAGTTGTCCTTGAGATTTTTCTGTTGAACTCGCAATAAACCTGAAACACAAAAGAGAACAAACCATGTAAAACTGTCAAATAAAATCATCCTTGGTGAAACAAATACGTGCATTTTTTATTTAGACAGCTTTTGCTTGCTTCACCATCTGATTTTTCAAGATGCCTCTGAGCACTTCTCGCAGTAATATCTTAATAAAATCAGATATTTAAGTAGGTATGAGGAAATAACTACATTTTATGAACATTACATTTAGAACACAAAAGGACAAACAAACCTGGCTTTCTGTGAAAAGAGCTGGCCATCTTTGTACCACCTGGCTTATGGGTTGGTTCCCTCCTACATTTGCACATATATGTGTCAAAGAGAAAGTCTGTATGGCCTGCGCTCCCAAGATTTGATTCAGATGCTGGTTCCTACACAGAACAAGACTGGGTAAAACAGCTTTTAAATATGCTGCCCCCACAGCTTGGAACAGAAGGAGCTGAAACTCAGATTGAATCACTATGGGGGAATTCAGGTCCATCCTAAAGGACAGAGAACACGACACCATTGGTAGATGTGAGTGCTCGTATATCCTAAAATTAACTTACACATATTGACTGGCTAATGTGTCGTTTTATTTGTGTGTTACAGCTGTATTTGTCTGCCGGTCTTGTCTGTGTGTTATCTGTTGTAACTTTGCTCATGCTGCCCTTCTTGGCCAGGTCACTCTTGGAAAAGAGATTTTAAACTCAATGAGTCTTTTTACCTGGTTAAATAAAGGATATATCTCAGGATTGTCTTCAACAACTTATTTTCTCCGAAGAGCAAAGGTCACGGCCATCTCTTTCTTAATAAGGGATCCATTAGGCTTCGTCTTCATCATCTCGTTGACCCGAACCTGACGAGAAGCTTCTAGGTTGCAGTCATCCATCCCCTCTGGATTCTCAGGTAGGAAATTGATTTCGCCTTTCCTTGGCCTCTTGATGTCCTCTTGATGTCCTCTTGATGTCCTTGTGGGGAGGCAAACCATCTGTAGTGAAAAGCAATGTGTCACCTCCCCGCTTCATAAGGAGTGTGACCTTTCCTTCTGGCAGATTCTACAACACATCAGCCCCATTGAACAGCCTACTCGTGCAGCCTATACAGCACATGAGGGGCAGAGTTTTACTGTGTGTGTGTTGCAACTTGCATATATATTTATTGCACTTGACGCACACACACGCATGGCGTAATTTCCACTGGGGACAGGGGGGACATGTCCCTGCACTTTTCGAAATCCTGTTTGTGTCCCCCCACTTACAAATATGTTATTATTTATTTTTTTAACGCAAGCCGTCATCGCCACGGAGGAGCACACAGCCTCTGTGAGCGAGAGAGAGAGGGAGGGAGAGGGGGAGGGAGAGAGAGGGAGAGGGAGGGAGGGAGGAGGAGAGAGAGGGAGAGAGACGGAGAGAGGGAGGGAGAGGGAGAGGGGGAGGGAGAGAGGGGGAGGGAGAGAGAGAGAGGGGGAGGGAGAGAGAGACGGAGGGAGAGAGAAAGACAGAGAGAGGAGAGAGAGGGAGAGAGAGAGAGGGGGAGGGAGAGAGAGAGACGGAGAGAGGGAGAGAGAGGGAGAGAGAGAGACGGAGAGAGGGAGGGAGAGGAGAGGGGGAGGGAGAGAGAGAGAGGGGGAGGAGAGAGAGAGACGGAGGGAGAGAGAGAGACAGAGAGAGGGAGAGAGAGGGAGGAGAGAGAGGGGGAGGGAGAGAGAGAGACGGAGAGAGGGAGAGAGAGGGAGAGAGAGAGAGGGAGCACACCTTTATCTATTTAATATAGATAAAGTAAGAAGTCATTCCAGTGTGTACTATAGGACAGTAACAAAAACTAAAAACAGTTTAAAAGGGGAGTGATTAGTAAAATATGCACAAATGAAAAGAAAGAATGCTAACTAGGAAACATAATAAGAATAAACCAGTTTCAATGATTAGTTATTGGTTGTGATCATATTCTAAAGATGTTTGGATTATTGAAAAGTATACAGCTCTCTTTCATCTGAGTGTTGAGAGCTGTATCCATCAATTCATGTTGTGCTCAAAGTGCTCCAGATTGATGCATTTAACATGGAGCATGCCCCGGACCCCCTAGAGGAGGTGAGGACCCCCCTAGAGGAGGTGAGGTCCCCCTAGAGGAGGTGAGGACCCCCCTAGAGGTGAGGTCCCCCCCTAGAGGATGTGAGGACCCCCCCTAGAGGAGTGAGGTCCACCCCTAGTGGAGGTGAGGTCCACCCTTAGAGAGGTGAGGACCCCCCTAGAGGAGGTGAGGACCCCCTAGAGGTGAGGTCCCCCCCTAGAGGATGTGAGGACCCCCCCTAGAGGAGGTGAGGTCCACCCTAGTGGAGGTGAGGTCCCCCCTAGAGGAGGTGAGGTCCACCCCTAGAGGTGAGGTCCCCCCCTAGAGGAGGTGAGGACCCCCCTAGAGGTGAGGTCCCCCCTAGAGGAGGTGAGGACCCCCCTAGAGGTGAGGTCCCCCCCTAGAGGATGTGAGGACCCCCCCTAGAGGAGGTGAGGTCCACCCCTAGTGGAGGTGAGGTCCCCCCTAGAGGAGGTGAGGACCCCCCTAGAGGTGAGGTCCCCCCCTAGAGGATGTGAGGACCCCCCCTAGAGGAGGTGAGGTCCACCCCTAGTGGAGGTGAGGTCCCCCCTAGAGGAGGTGAGGTCCACCCCTAGTGGAGGTGAGGTCCCCCCTAGAGGAGGTGAGGACCCCCCCTAGAGGTGAGGTCCCCGTCCCCCCTAGAGGATGTGAGGACCCCCCTAGAGGAGGTGAGGTCCCCCCCTAGAGGAGGTGAGGTCCCCCCTAGAGGAGGTGAGGTCCCCCCTAGAGGAGGTGAGGTCCACCCCTAGAGGAGGTGAGGTCCCCCTAGTGGAGGTGAGGTCCCCCCTAGAGGAGGTGAGTAAAAATGAAAAATGACCCTTTGGACAAACATTTCCAGAGTGATACCGGAGGGTTAAATATCATGTTTTATCGAGGGCTGAATTGACCACGGAACCCCGAATCACGGCCGACTGAGGACCGTGCTGATCTGCACTCTTATTTTCTAAGACAACGTCGGGTAGCAAAATATGAAAAACCCGGGGTTTTTATGTTTCTGTTTTCTAGTGGTTTTATTTTTTGTTTTGAGAAGTAGAAAATGAAAATCATCCCGTTGTTTAGGTTTAGTAAATCCCTTTTTGACCATGATGAAGACAAACGTCTTGTATTTCAATTTTATCCACTCGTTTTTGTTTTTGAATATCCTCTTGTGAAAAGAAAATTCCTCTCTGAAGAACCAGCACCTTACCGTGGTGGAGAGGTTTGTGTGCCCTGATGAACCTGGGGGCTGTGTTGTCTGGAACCTTGTGTTCCTGGTAGGGTCTCCCATGGCAAATTGGTCTCAGGCAAGGGGCCAGACTAAGATTGGTTCAAAGACTCATGAAAGACGAACAGAAGTGAGGATACCCGGCCCGGAGGAAGCCCGGGGTCCCCTTCTGGAGCCAGGCCCAGAGGAGGACTCGTCGGCGAGCGTCTGGTGGCCGGGCTTGCCATGGAGCCCGGCCGGGCACAGCCCGAAAAGGCAACATGGGCAACACCTCCGCTTCTCCGTCCCGCGGGCCCACCACCTACGGAAACAGCGATGGGGTCGGGTGCACTGCCAGAAGGGTGGCAGTGAAAGCAGAGGGTCTCGACGGACCAGACCCGGGCGACAGAAGCTGGCTTTGGGGACGTGGAATGTCACCTCTCTGGGGGGGAAGGAGCCGGAGCTTGTGCGGGAGGTGGAGCGTTACCAGTTGGATCTGGTTGGGCTCACCTCTACGCACAGCGTCGGCTCTGGAACCTTACTTCTGGATAGGGGTTGGACTCTATTCTTCTCCGGAGTTGCTCAAGGTGTGAGGCGCCGGGCGGGTGTGGGGATACTCACAAGCCCCCGGTTGGGTGCTTCGTTGTTGGAGTTTACCCCAGTGGACGAGAGGGTCGCCTCCCTACGCCTGCGGGTTATGGGGGGGAAAACTCTGACTGTTGTGTGTGCTTATGCACCAAACAGCAGTTCAGAGTATACGGCCTTCTTGGAGACCCTGGAAAGAGTCCTGTATGGGGCTCCTGAAGGGGACTCTTTAATCTTGCTGGGAGACTTCAACGCACATGTGGGCAATGATGGAGACACTTGGAGGGGCGTGATTGGGAGGAACGGCCCCCCTGATCTGAACCGGAGTGGTGGTTTGTTACTGGACTTCTGTGCTAGTCATGGATTGGCCATAACAAACACCATGTTCAAACATAAGGATGCTCATAAGTGTACGTGGTACCAGAGCACCCTAGGCAGAAGGTCCATGATCGATTTCGTTATCGTATCATCGGACCTGAGGCCGTATGTTTTGGACACTCGGGTAAAGAGAGGGGCGGAGTTGTCAACTGATCACCATCTGGTGGTGAGTTGGGTCGAGTGGCGGGGGAAGCCTCTGGACAGACCTGGTAAGCCCAAACGTGTAGTTCGGGTGAACTGGGAACGTCTGGAGGAGGCCCAAGTTCAGGAGGCCTTCAACGCACACCTCCGGCGGAGCTTTTCGGCATTCCTGTGGAGGTTGGGGACATTGAACCAGAGTGGGCGGTGTTCAAAGCCTCTATTGCCGAAGCCGCGGCGGGGAGCTGTGGTCTCAAGGTCTTAGGTGCCTCAAGGGGCGGTAACCCTCGAACCTCCTGGTGGACACCGGTGGTCAGGGAAGCCGTCCGACTGAAGAAGGAGGCCTTCAGGGATTTGTTATCCCGGGGGACTCCCGAGGCAGTTGCAAGGTACCGACGGGCCCGAAGGGCAGCAGCCTCAGCCGTGGCCGAGGCAAAGCAGCGGGTGTGGGAGAAGTTCGGAGAAGCCATGGAAAAGGACTTTCGGGCGGCACCAAAGTTGTTCTGGAAAACTGTCCGACACCTCAGGAGGGGGAAGCAGGGAACCATCCAAGCTGTGTACAGTAAGGATGGGACGTTGTTGACCTCAACTGATGGAGTGTTAGGGCGTTGGAAGGAACACTTTGAGGAACTCCTGAACCCGACAACTCCGCCCTCTATGTTAGAGGCAGAGCTGGAGTATGACGGGGGATCAACACCAATCTCCCGGGGGGAGGTCACTGAGGTCGTCAAACGACTCCACAGTGGCAAAGCCCCGGGGGTGGATGAGATCCGCCCAGAAATGCTGAAGGCTCTGGGTGTTGAGGGACTGTCATGGTTGACACGTCTCATCAATGTTGCGTGGAAGTCGGAAACAGTACCGAAGGAGTGGCAGACCGGGGTGGTGGTTCCCCTTTTCAAAAAGGGGGATCAGAGGGTGTGTGCCAATTACAGAGGCATCACACTACTCAGCCTCCCCGGGAAAGTTTACTCTAAGGTACTTGAAAGGAGGGTCAGGCCGATTGTCGAACCTCAGATTGAGGAGGAACAATGCGGATTCCGTCCTGGTCGTGGAACGACGGATCAGCTTTTTACTCTCGCAAGGATCCTGGAGGGGGCCTGGGAGTATGCTTATCCGGTCTACATGTGTTTTGTAGACTTGGAGAAGGCGTATGACCGAGTTCCCAGGGAGTTACTGTGGGAGGTGCTGCAGGAGTATGGGGTGAGGGGGTCTCTACTCAGGGCCATCCAATCTCTGTACTCCCAAAGCGAGAGCTGTGTCCGGGTCCTCGGCAGTAAGTCGGACCCATTTCCGGTGAGGGTTGGCCTCCGCCAGGGCTGCGCTTTGTCACCGATCCTGTTTGTAATATACATGGATAGGATTTCGAGGCGTAGTCGTGGGGGGGGGGGTCTGCAGTTCGGTGGACTAAGGATTGCACCACTGCTTTTTGCAGATGATGTGGTTCTAATGGCTTCATCGGTCTGCGACCTGCAGCACTCACTGGATCGGTTCGCAACCGAGTGTGAAGCGGCTGGGATGAGGATCAGCACCTCCAAATCTGAGGCCATGGTTCTCAGCAGGAAACCGATGGACTGTCCACTCCAAGTAGGGAATGAGTCCTTACCCCAAGTGAAGGAGTTCAAGTATCTCGGGGTCTTGTTCTCGAGTGAGGGAACAATGGAGCGTGAGATGGGCCGGAGAATCGGAGCAGCGGGAGCGGTACTGCAGTCGCTTTACCGCACCGTTGTGACGAAAAGAGAGCTGAGCCAGAAGGCAAAGCTCTCTGTCTACCGGGCCATTTTCGTTCCTACCCTCACCTATGGTCATGAAGGATGGGTCATGACCGAAAGAACGAGATCGCGGATACAAGCGGCCGAGATGGGTTTTCTCCGCAGGGTGGCTGGCGTCTCCCTTAGGGATAAGGTGAGAAGTTCAGTCATCCGGGAGGGACTCGGAGTTGAACCGCTCCTCCTTCGCGTCGAAAGGAGCCAGTTGAGGTGGTTCGGGCACCTAGTAAGGATGCCACCTGGGCGCCTCCCTAGGGAGGTGTTCCAGGCACGTCCAGCTGGGAAGAGACCAAGGGGTAGACCTAGGACCAGGTGGAGGGATTATATCTCTTCGCTGGCCTGGGAGCGCCTTGGGATCCCCCAGTCAGAGCTGGTTGATGTGGCCAGGGAAAAGAAAGTTTGGGGCTCTCTGCTGGAACTGCTACCCCGCGACCGACCACGGATAAGCGGGAAGAAGTGGATGGATGGATGAAAAGAAAATCCAATGACCCAAACATACACTGACCCCGCCCTGATTGTCTCCACCTGTGCTCCTTACCTTGTGTGTATATATTGTCCGAGTTTCCCCGTCCTGTGCCAGTTCGTCTTCCCATGACTTGACAAGCCAGCGTTCCTTCAAGCCTGATCCACGTTCATTGTTTTGCTTCAGCTCCTTTCATAGTTATTAGTTTTCCTCGAAAGAGGGATTTTGTGTTTTTCCAGTTTAGTTACGTTTCCCTCTTGAGTGTTTTTGTTGTCTACTTTGTTACTGTGTTTATATCCAGTAAAATACCTTTTTTTAAATCACCTGAGTCTGACTTGTGCATTTGGGTGCACGCCTCTGAGTTCACCCCTTGACAGACTGGGCTCTGGTTTCAGACAGAGGGTGAAGCTGCAGCACAGGCAGTATGAGAACAATAAAGAGCTTTTGAACATTAAAGTTCAGACACACTCTCTGGAGCTCCAGATGAAACACTACATGTTGCTGCGATCACAAAGATCACAACTACAGAGCCAGGTCCTTCCTTATCAATCACCCGGACTATTTTGGATCCTGTTGTATTTTGACTTTTTATTTTAATTATCCAGAATATTTTATATTGTTTGTTTATATTGGATATCATATTTTTAGTTTTATTTCTAATTGTTAATTACCTAAAAAGTATTGAAAGTGTTTTATTATAAAGTCTGAACACATAGTTCCATAGTCCAAAAGATGCGTTCAAGATCTATTCAAAAGAGGGTCAATGATGAAGCTATGAGGATGTGTTCAAATGCAATCATGTAAAATGTAGTGTTTGAAGGAGAAGGGGGATTTCTGAGCTGTTTGACTTCCTTCTACAGAAACCATATGCTCCCAGTAATAAAGAACATTTACTGTTCTGTTCTCTGTGATTAACGGTATGGAGGAACATGGATTTCAACTGCTTTGGTTTAACCTTCTGCATCTTATCTCCCTAATCCCTCTGAGCATCAACATCCCCTCAGTGAGTAAACTCTGTCTCTGAGCATCAGTCATCCCCTCAGTGAGTAAACTGTCTCTGAGCATCAGTCATCCCCTCAGTGAGTAAACTGTCTCTGAGCATCAGTCATCCCCTCAGTGAGTAAACTCTGTCTCTGAGCATGTCATCCCCTCAGTGAGTAAACTCTGTCTCTGAGCATCAGTCATCCCCTCAGTGAGTAAACTGTCTCTGAGCATCAGTCATCCCCTCAGTGAGTAAACTGTCTTGAGCATCAGTAATCCCCTCAGTGAGTAAACTCTGTCTCTGAGCATCAGTCATCCCCTCAGTGAGTAAACTCTGTCTCTGAGCATGTCATCCCCTCAGTGAGTAAACTCTGTCTCTCTGAGCATCAAACATCCCCTCAGTGAGTAAACTCTGTCTCTCTGAGCATCAGTCATCGCCTCTGAGTAAACTGTCTCTCTGAGCATCAGTCATCCCCTCAGTGAGTAAACTGTCTCTCTGAGCATCAAACATCGCCTCAGTGAGTAAACTCTGTCTCTCTGAGCATCAGTCATCGCCTCAGTGAGTAAACTCTGTCTCTCTGAGCATCAAACATCCCTCAGTGAGTAAACTCTGTCTCTGAGCATCAGTAATCCCCTCAGTGAGTAAACTCTGTCTCTCTGAGCATCAGTCATCGCCTCAGTGAGTAAACTCTGTCTCTCTGAGCATCAAACATCCCCTCAGTGAGTAAACTCTGTCTCTGAGCATCAGTAATCCCCTCAGTGAGTAAACTCTGTCTCTCTGAGCATCAAACATCCCCTCAGTGAGTAAACTGCTCTCTGAGCATCAGTCACCGCCTCAGTGAGTAAACTGTCTCTCTGAGCATCAGTCATCCCCTCAGTGAGTAAACTCTGTCTCTCTGAGCATCAGTCATCCCCTCAGTGAGTAAACTCTGTCTCTCTGAGCATCAGTCATCCCCTCAGTGAGTAAACTGTCTCTCTGAGCATCAGTCATCCCCTCAGTGAGTAAACTCTGTCTCTCTGAACATCAGTCATCGCCTCAGTGAGTAAACTCTGTCTCTCTGAGCATCAGTCATCCCTCAGTGAGTAAACTCTGTCTCTCTGAGCATCAGTCATCCCCTCAGTGAGTAAACTTTGTCTCTCTGAGCATCAAACATCGCCTCAGTGAGTAAACTCTGTCTCTCTGAGCATCAGTCATCCCTCAGTGAGTAAACTCTGTCTCTCTGAACATCAGTCATCCCCTCAGTGAGTAAACTCTGTCTCTCTGAGCATCAGTCATCGCCTCAGTGAGTAAACTGTCTCTCTGAGCATCAGTCATCGCCTCAGTGAGTAAACTCTGTCTCTGAGCATCAGTCATCCCCTCAGTGAGTAAACTCTGTCTCTCTGAGCATCAGTCATCCCCTCAGTGAGTAAACTCTGTCTCTGAGCATCAGTCATCGCCTCAGTGAGTAAACTCTGTCTCTCTGAGCATCAGTCATCGCCTCAGTGAGTAAACTCTGTCTCTCTGAGCATCAAACATCGCCTCAGTGAGTAAACTCTGTCTCTCTGAGCATCAGACATCGCCTCAGTGAGTAAACTCTGTCTCTGAGCATCAGTCATCGCCTCTGAGAAACTCTGTCTCTCTGAGCATCAGACATCGCCTCAGTGAGTAAACTCTGTCTCTGAGCATCAGTCATCGCCTCAGTGAGTAAACTCTGTCTCTCTGAACATCAGTCATCGCCTCAGTGAGTAAACTCTGTCTCTGAGCATCAGTCATCGCCTCAGTGAGTAAACTCTGTCTCTCTGAACATCAGTCATCCCCTCAGTGAGTAAACTCTGTCTCTCTGAGCATCAGTCATCGCCTCAGTGAGTAAACTCTGTCTCTGAGCATCAGTCATCCCCTCAGTGAGTAAACTCTGTCTCTCTGAGCATCAGTCATCCCCTCAGTGAGTAAACTCTGTCTCTCTGAGCATCAGTCATCCCCTCAGTGAGTAAACTCTGTCTCTGAGCATCAGTCATCGCCTCAGTGAGTAAACTCTGTCTCTCTGAGCATCAGTCATCGCCTCAGTGAGTAAACTCTGTCTCTCTGAGCATCAAACGCCTCAGTGAGTAAATCTGTCTCTCTGAGCATCAGACATCGCCTCAGTGAGTAAACTCTGTCTCTGAGCATCAGTCATCGCCTCAGTGAGTAAACTCTGTCTCTCTGAACATCAGTCATCCCCTCAGTGAGTAAACTCTGTCTCTCTGAGCATCAGACATCGCCTCAGTGAGTAAACTCAGTCTCTGAGCCATCATCCCCTCAGTGAGTAAACTCTGTCTCTGAGCATCAGTCATCGCCTCAGTGAGTAAACTCTGTCTCTCTGAGCATCAGTCATCGCCTCAGTGAGTAAACTGTCTCTCTGAGCATCAGTCATCCCCTCAGTGAGTAAACTGTCTCTCTGAGCAGTCAAACATCGCCTCAGTGAGTAAACTCTGTCTCTGAGCATCAGTCATCGCCTCAGTGAGTAAACTCTGTCTCTCTGAACATCAGTCATCGCCTCAGTGAGTAAACTCTGTCTCTGAGCATCAGTGATCGCCTCAGTGAGTAAACTCTGTCTCTGAGCATCAGTCATCGCCTCAGTGAGTAAACTCTGTCTCTCTGAGCATCAGTCATCGCCTCAGTGAGTAAACTCTGTCTCTCTGAGCATCAAACATCGCCTCAGTGAGTAAACTCTGTCTCTCTGAGCATCAGTCATCGCCTCAGTGAGTAAACTCTGTCTCTCTGAGCATCAACATCGCTCAGTGAGTAAACTCTGTCTCTCTGAGCATCAGTCATCGCCTCAGTGAGTAAACTCTGTCTCTCTGAACATCAGTCATCGCCTCAGTGAGTAAACTCTGTCTCTGAGCATCAGTCATCGCCTCAGTGAGTAAACTCTGTCTCTCTGAGCATCAGTCATCGCCTCAGTGAGTAAACTGTCTCTCTGAGCATCAGTCATCGCCTCTGAGTAAACTGTCTCTCTGAGCATCAGTCATCGCCTCAGTGAGTAAACTCTGTCTCTGAGCATCAGTCATCCCCTCAGTGAGTAAACTGTCTCTCTGAGCATCAGTCATCGCCTCAGTGAGTAAACTGTCTCTCTGAGCATCAGTCATCGCCTCAGTGAGTAAACTCTGTCTCGCTGAACATCAGTCATCGCCTCAGTGAGTAAACTCTGTCTCTCTGAGCATCAAACATCGCCTCAGTGAGAAACTGTCTCTCTGAACATCAAAAAAAAATGTGAAATTGTCCAAATGTCTCAATTTTGACACCATTGAATCCGTGGGTTGGAGGCATGACACAGTTCAAGTGTGAGCTTCCAGTCCCAGTGCATTGTGAGATATGACCTTGTACATTTCAAATACCCCAGATCCTGCAGTCACACTTCAGATAAATGACTGCAGGATCTGAGGTATGCAAAGTGGACAGGTAGGCGAGAAAGGCTTTTTTGAGTCTCAGAGACCAAGGTCCTGTACACTTCGCATACATTGACTGCACGACTTCAGGTCTGCGATGTGGACAGTACACCTCAAATACATCACTACACAACCTGTGGTATTTGAAAATAAGGGAATGACATGTTTATAATATGCTGCAAGACACAACAGATATGCAGGGTTGCGAGTCTGTTTCTAAGGCCATTTTATTTTTGGAACAGAGAAAACACCGTAAATATTTCGATACATGGTATTGGTTTGTTCAAAACGATGCATTGTGGATTCGCTCGTGGACTTTAGGTTGAATACTTTCAGAAAAAGTTTTCCCACACTCTTAAAACCACTATGGTTTTTCTCCCGTGTGAACACGAAGATGTGATTTGAGAGCACTTGATGTAGTGAAAGTTGTCCCACACTCTTCACACCAGTACGGTTTTTCTCCAGTGTGAATACGGTGATGTATTTTGAGAGCACCTGATGTAGTGAAAGTTGTCCCACACTCTTCACAGCTGTACGGTTTTTCTCCCGTGTGAATACGTTGATGTATTTTGAGAGCACCTGATGTAGTGAAAGTTGTCCCACACTCTTCACAGCTGTACGGTTTTTCTCCAGTGTGAATACGGTGATGTATTTTGAGAGCACCTGATTCAGTGAAAGTTGTCCCACACTCTTCACAGCTGTACGGTCTTTCTCCCGTGTGAATACGTTGATGTATTTTGAGAGCACCTGATGTAGTGAAAGTTGTCCCACACTCTTCACAGCAGTACGGTTTTTCTCCAGTGTGAATACGGTGATGTACTTTGAGATCAGTTGATGTAGTGAAAGTTGTCCCACACTCTTCACAGCTGTACGGTTTTTCTCCAGTATGAATACGTTGATGTGTCTTGAGACCATCTGATCTAGTGAAAGTTGTCCCACACTCTTCACAGCTGTACGGTTTTTCTCCAGTATGAATCCGTTGATGTGTCTTGAGACCATCTGATCTAGTGAAAGTTGCCCCACACTCTTCACAGCTGTACGGTTTTTCTCCAGTATGAATACGTTGATGTGTTTTGAGATGACCTGATCGAGTGAAAGTTGCCCCACACTCTTCACAGCTGTACGGTTTTTCTCCCGTGTGAATACGCAGGTGGCGCTTTAAATTTCCAGATGTTGTAAAGTATTTGTCACATTGCTGACAGCTGTGACGTCTCTCTCTTCCTTTCGGTTTCTAGAACAGACGGACAGAGAAAGAGAGAAAGTCAATCTAAAAAGCATAAATACACAAGTTAACAATAAAAACTCACTTAATATAAACCTTGAGTTAACAAAATACCACTTATCAACTGTTTGTGTTTATTATATTTGTATTATATTTGATACAGTAATACAGCAACATTCTAACCACAGTATATACCAGAGGTGGGGGACTCGAGTCACATGACTTGAACCGAGTCGCATATTTTTTACTTGAGACTTGCTTGACTAACATTGATAAAAGACTCGACTTGACTTGTGTAGGGGTGTAGAGCTATTTGTTCAAGCACCGGATCGGCAAAACAGGAGAGTCTGTGAACCAGTCTGCCTTGACCTATGAAGTCATGTCTGTGACTCTCACAGTATCTGCTGCCCACAGCTGTTTTATAGAAGGAAAACCTCCTTCCCTTCATGAAATCTCTGCAGCGCCAGGAGGCAGTAACGTGTAACTCAGCACAATCTGAGAAGAGCAGCACCAGCTGCAAAGAGCTGTGCCTTCATTAGAACAGCTAAAGAACACACACACACACACACACACACACACACACACACACACACACACACACACACACACACACACACACACACACACACACACACACACACACACACACACACACACACACACACACACACACACACACACACACACACACACACACACACACACACACACACACACACACACACACACACACACACACACACACGTTAATGTGGAAAATAAAACTCTAGTTTTCATAACCACTGTCTTTTAACTGATTTAAATGCGGAAACTGGGGTTATTCATCAGGATTTCGTAGGACTTGCTTGACTCTCACCCCAGTAACTTGAGACTTGCACATGTATGACTTACTCCCACCTCTGGTATACAGGAGACAGAGGGAGACGGCATCCTGTCACTGCGAGTCTCAGTATGCTCTGTTCGTCTTGTGTTTTGTTGGTCTAAATATTGTCTAAACTTTGTCGTTTGTATGAAACGTTATTTTGAGAGACCATGCTTTTGATCCTGTGGATTACATTTGCCTTCTGCAGACCATGTCTGGCCATTCAACTTTCCAAGACACACCTGAGTGACAGCACGAACAGGTATGGCGAGGAGCCCCGGCCTCTACGCTGCTACAGCCGCGAGGCTATGCTAGAGCTACAATGCGATCGGCCTCCTAGGAATACATCAAGCCATCTGTGCTCTTCGTTATTGGATGACATCCCTCGGGAGCCGCTTAGAAACACCAGGAAAAAGAGACGAGGAAGGAGGGGAGGCGTTCAGAATCGCCTACGGCGGAGATTCAGCCGGCCACCACTTCCATCCATCATTCTCACAAACCTGCGCTCATTGAGCAACAACGTGGACACACTAAGGACATACACAAGGTACTGTCATGAATTTCTTGAGGCCACTTTATTATGTTTCACGGAAAGTTGGCTACAATCAGTGTTTCCGCCAGACCAGGGCTGAGAGGGCGTCCACTCCGAGAGCGGGATAGTATAGATACTATCTCTTTATGTTAGTGATGGGAATTCCGGCTCTTTTTAGTGAGTCATTTTACCAGTTTACCACGGAGCCTCAGTTCACGCGCGAGCTCCACTAGCACCCCCGCGCTCATCGCGTCCAAATCGCGCACGTTCCGTGTTGTCCTGTGGCAGGCACCGCCGATGTCGGGGAAACGATCTTCAATACTCTGAAAAGAATCCCACCAGACTCCTTTGCCCCTCCAACAGAGGGATGTCCTTGTCCTTTTTCCCTTTCGTCATTTTAAGCGATAAAAACTCTCGATCTTCTCTCGAATTATTTATTTTTTCGGACGCCCTCGGCTCGAGTTCAGGACGTTCCGTGCTGAATAATTGCGTCAAATGACGGCAAAAGCCCCCCTGGCGGAAACGCTGGCTACAATCTACAATGCCTAAATCTCTCTTTGAAGTACCCGGATTTGATCTGTGGTGCCGATCATACTCAGTAAAATGTAAAACCTGCAATCCCAACGTAGAAATTCTCGGCATGACGTTAAGACCCTTTTATCTGCCTAGAGCAGTGGTTCTCAACCTGTGGTACGCGTACCACTGGTGGTACGCCAGCTCCCGCTAGGTTCCGGCGCCGCGCGAGTGGCAGCCTGTTACAGCAGCTCTTACTCACACTGAGTAGTTTTCCTGCAAATTTCCCCTCTGTGGGACTAATAAAGGTATTCTGATTCTGATACGCGGAGGAATCTGACATAAAAAATATTTTTAAAAAAAAAATCTTTTTTTTTTTCTTTAACCTTTATTTAACCAGATGAAAACATTGAGACAAAATCTCATTTACAATGCTGACCTGGCCAAGAAGGCAGCAACGTTACACGTTCTTACACATAACAGACATATAAAATACAGAAAACACAACTAAGTAAAGAAAAAGACGCAAAGCAGTCACTACATTGAGCACATTAACATTAAAGGGGACCTATCAAGCTATATATATATATATATATATATATATATATATGGTATATTAATACGTTTTAATTTTCAAAATACGAAACAGATCATGCATTTTAGCCATGCCTCATTTTGCCTCACTCCAGCTCTGTCTTTGCAAGGTCTGATTCAGCTGACCACGCCCCCATGCGGAAGAGGGGGCGTGACACGGCCCCGGCAGGAGCGTCATGTTATCATGCTTGCTGTGATTACGAGTGGAGAGTCAACATGGCCCAACCTCTCATTCCCCTGATTGGTGGAGAGTTGACCAATCAGGCGGAGTGCACCTACATTACATCAAAAAGGTGCAAATAAAAAATCCACCCGTATCAAATCCGTTGCAGCCCCGTTTTTAGAGATTTGGGTATGGAGGAAAAGAGAGGGTTGTGTTTTCTGACACTTTGTGAGTTCCCTGGAACACCGGGGACACATATGTATGTATAAAAGACATCACCAAGTGCATTTTGCATGATAGGTCCCCTTTAAGGTACACTACTTATTACTGCAAGAGCAGCTGGTGGTAAGGACCTCAGACAACTTCCTTTAAAACAGGCTATAGGGTAAAGTGCCATCAGTTTGAGGCTCGATTGAATAACATTAATTAAAAAATAAATCATACTATCAAAATACTACAACGAATGAAAATAAGCTTGGGGTAATTGAAACTGTGGTTTAAATAAGTTCTAATAGGCTATTGTTGTTTTTAGATTTAGAAACGAACATTTCTTAAATGTATTTCTGGCATTGCTAATGACGACCATACTACCCGCGAACGATTAGCGAACGTTGCAAGCAAGCTAAAGAAAGAAGAAAGCTGAATGATGTTGTGAGAGAGGTACAGAGGAGAATATTACAGCGAAAGTGAACAAGTGAATGAGGAGGAGGACAGTCATCAACCGAGCACAAGCGCAGGCTCCGCCAGCAACGCAAAAGTGATATGCACAGCCGCTGTGATGGAGGAGAGAAGTGACTCAGGAAGAAGGCATTTGCTCAAAGATGGAGAGAAGGCTGTGACGAGGTCAAAAGCTGAAAAAGCACACACTTGTCCTTAATGGTTATCTTTTTTGCCACCACAGAAATGGCAATAGCAAACATCAGCAGACTGAAGATGAGCTGTTAGCCCTTAGGTCATCTGCTCCTGGAGGCTTTCATTATTATTGTGGAACTGAATTCCAAGAGGACATTTTCTGTTACAATGTAGGTTGTTGCAGGAGGCCTACATTCACACTTTGGTACAGGAAATGACATGTGTGTACAGTTGACATTTGTTGTGTGAGAACAAGTTATTATTTTGTTCTTTATATTCTCACTTTGGTGAGTGAGTGATGAGTGAGAGAGAGAGAGTGAGTGAGTGATGAGTGAGAGAGAGAGAGTGAGAGAGAGATGAGTGAGAGAGATGAGTGAGTGAGAGAAAGAGAGAGAAAAGGAGAGAGAGAAAGGAGAGAGAAAGAGAGAGAGAGAGAGAGAGTGAGAGAGAGATGAGAGAGAGAGATGAGTGAGAGAGAGATGAGTGAGTGAGAGAAGAGAGAGAAAAGGAGAGAGAGAGAGAGAGAGAGAGAGAAAAGGAGAGAGAGAGAGAAGAGAGAGAGAGATGAGTGAGAGAGATGAGTGAGAGAGAGATGAGTGAGTGAGAGAGAAAGAGAGAGAGAGATGAGAGAGAGATGAGTGAGTGAGAGAGAAAGAGAGAGAGATGAGAGAGAGATGAGAGAGAGAGAGAAAAGGAGAGAGAGAAAGAGAGAGAGAGAGAAAAGGAGAGAGAGAGAGAAAGAGATGAGAGAGAGAGAGAGAGAGAAAGAGGAGAGAGAGAGATGAGAGAGAGAGAAAGAGAGATGAGAGAGAGCGAAGAGGAGAGAGAGAGAGAGAGAGAGATGAGTGAGAGAGAGAGAGAAAGAGAGAGAGAGAGAACAAAAAAAAGGGTTAGGGTTAGTGAATTATTCTTCAGAATTAACTCTAAAGAAGTTAACGACATTGATCGCCAGAAACAGAGGAACAAACGCAATTTTGGATGTATTTTTGAGTTGAAACTACTAACTAGCTTTCAACTACCAACTGACAACAGTCTAGCTAGCTGTGGGCTGCTAGCTGTGGGCGCTAGCTGTGGGCTGCTAGCTGTGGGCTAGCTGTGGGCGGCTAGCTGTGGGCGGCTAGCTGTTACCTGCCACTGTTGGAAGGAGCCGCACTAAAGAAGGTAGCGGAACATTATAAACTGTGAATTATTTTATGAAGATAAGAAGAAAGGAAAAGAAAAGTATTTGTAAGCTAGAAAAGCTAATTAATTAGCCTAGCCTCTCTTTGGAACCAAACAAGTGGTCGCCATGGAAACTGTCCAGCAGGCAAAAAAGAACTTCTCAGCTCTCAGAGCAGAGAGAAGAGAGATTGAATATCCTGCTAAATGCAAGAGTGTTAATGCGAAGGACAAACACAAGGAGAAGACACTGTGTGGAAACCCAGAGGTCCTCTTCACTGACTATGCCCAACAAAAAGAAGGAAGGAAGAAGAACAACCTCATATTCTTCACTGATTCCATCTACATCTGGAAAGATACTCTGTGCAGCAATTATGTATACGTATCCAGAGAGGGCATCGGCTCAGGAGGCAGATTAAACATCTGTAAAGATGAACACCTGACAAAGATGACTTAAGAATCAGAATTTAAAGAGCGGACCCAGGCCAGGCAGTCTGGTCCCCCAGACAACACTCTGCAGCAGCTTAAAGAGGACCTCCAGCAGCTCAAGAGAGACAACGAGGCCTTGGCATCTGACCTGAGGAAGTGTAGAGGCACTCAAACATGAGAACAGTGTGCTCCGTGTTCAGTTAGCCAAAGTGAAGGAGGATGCTGAGTATAGAGAGAACAGCTTCACCAGGCAAGTCCAACACCTGACAGAGAAACTCTCATCAGTCCTCACAATGACGAGTACAGAGACACGGACTCTCCCTGTCAGTGTCCCTGGCCCACCCTCTCTGCTCAGCACCCAGCACAACAACACCCTGGCACCTCCTGACACAGCCAGCTGCCAACAGCCAGCTCTGCCCATCCCAGCTTCCCTCTACTCAGCCTGAAGAACAAGACCCACAAGTGGTCCTGCTGGCTGACTCAAATGGGAAGTTCCTGGACACAAGAAAGCTTTTTCCTGATAAAAAGGTGCTGTCTAAACACTGCAGCACCACAGGCCAGGCAATGAAGCTGTTGAAAAAGGAGACCCTCAGGAGCCCTCAGTACCTGGTGATCCACACAGGAACAAATTACCTGCACACCCTCCGTAGGGACACTGCTGAGGCAGTGAGGAAAATGGCGGAGCAGGCCAGTAAGGAATTCCCCGACACCCGCATTGTGGTCTCCACCCTGCTGCCTAGGACAGACACCCCTCCTCATGTCATCCATGACATTAATATGGAGATCAGAAAAGGATGCGCCACCTTACCAAATGTCCACCTGGCCCTCCACTCAACCATTGGCCCCTGGGACCTCTATGATGGACTCCACCTACACAGAGAAGGGTGGGGATATTTGCAAAGACCCTCGAAGATGCAGCCCTGGGACGCAGTCCTCCCACCCCCTCCTCTACTAGAGGCTTTATAGATCCTCCCAGACCGCTTCCTCCCCATCACCACCCCAGGATCACCACCCCTGCTGTGAGGAGACACAACAGCTCAGCCCTGACCTCCCACTCCCAACACAACCAGAGGAGGCTACTTTCACCCAGCTCACCCCCTTCACAACATCAGCAGCAGAGATATGCAGCAACAGCTGCTCCTTGTCTCCCTCCCCACCTACAGCAGCGGAGCTATGCTGCAGTTGTAGCCCAACCTGCTGCCACCCTCCCTCCCTCTGCTACCTCTGAACTGGGAGACATCAGGAAGATGCTGCACACCCTGTGCACCCGACTTCTGTCCAGCTAAGACATTACATTTATATGTTATAATAGTAATCAGTAGAATAGTAATATTAGTGAAAATAGTTTTTTTTAAATATATTTGTCTCACTATACAGGTTCATTTTGATTGTTTGTTTTTGAAAAAGAGATGCGTTCATTTCATATAAGCTGTTGGAATATTCAGGGACTCCACTCCTCAACCTTTGAGGTTAAGAGTGAAAGAGTTCTTAGAATCTATCAAAGATGTTGATCTAATTATATTAACAGAAACATGGTGTAAAAATGATCTGCTCACTCACTGTCCTCCAGGTTATAATGAAGTCATGGTGCCCTCTATAAAATCTAAAAACATACGCAGGGCAGAACATCGGGGGGATCTTGGTGTGGTATAAAGGAGATCTTTGCCGTCAGATCTCAGTTGTAAAACAAGGTCAATCACACATCTGGTTAAGGTTAGATCAAACCCTGGGCATAACTGACAGGAATCTATACGTGTGTGCTATTTATATACCCCCAGTAGATTCTCCTTATTTTGAAGAAGACATTTTTGAAACTCTCCATTCAGAAATTGCCTATTTTCAGGCCCAGGGAAATGTGCTTCTAACTGCAGATCTGAACGGACGAACAGGAATTGAACCTGATGTCATAGACCCACAGGGCAGCCACTATGTATTTGGTGAGCCCCCCTGTTTACAACACCAACCGTCAGCCATCGGAACAACCGTGACTCTGAAATAAATCAGAATGGCAAAGAGAGAGTGCATCTCTGTCGGGCCTTAGGCCTGTACATAGTGAATGGGAGGTTCAGAGGGGACTCTTTAGGGAGATTCACATACTCCTCAGCTCTAGGGTCTAGTGTAATAGATTATGTAATCACTGACATGGACCCCTCCACTATCAGTGCATTCACTGTCAGACAGCAATCCCCCTTTTCAGACCACAACCAAATCAATGTGTTCTTTAAACTCTCAGGTCCAATGAGTGACACAACAAGGGAACCCAGTAAGCTGTATAAATTAAATCCTTCTTACAGATGGGCCCCAGACAGTGGAGACAAATTCACCATGGCCTTGAACTCAACTGATCTGATGAATGACATGTCACTATTTGACCAAAATCAATATGTTCCTACCAAAGATGGTGTAAACGTGGCCATTGATTATATCAATATGATATTTCACAAGGCAGCTATTAAAGCTGACCTTATAAAACAAAAGCCTGTTAAAAGGCAAAACGCTGACAAATGGTTTGACCAGGAATGCAAGACCATCAGAAAAGACCTGAGAAAAATAGCAAATGAAAAACATCGGCAACCAAACAACCCAGCCTTACGCATTAGATACAATGACGTTTTAAACAAATATAAATGTACAATAAGGAACAAAAAACAAAATGATACCCACATGAAACTTGAAGACGTTGAGAAAGCAATTGATCAAAATCAATTCTGGGATCTGTGGAACAACTTCAACACAAAACAACCACAAGCATTACCCATCCAAAACGGTGACATCTGGAGAGAACATTTAGAAAGTTTGTACAAAGACATACCAATAAATCTAATGAATTCAGATCAATGTATTACAAAAGAGAGACTCCAAACATTAGGAAAACTATTAGAGACCACCAAAACCCCTTGATTTCCCAATGACTTGGGAAGAGTTGACCACACAGACACAATCTCTCCGGCCAAGGAAAGCTTGTGGCCCAGACAACATTAAAAAGGCAATGCTCAGATGCAGCACCCCAGAGATGCAGGGTACAGTGTTCAAGCTGTTCAGTATCATATTGCAGTCAGGATGTTTTCATCTGGTGCAAAGGGCTCATTTCCCCATTCATAAGAATGGAGACAAATCAGACCCTAAGAACTACCGTGGCATCTGAGTCAGCAGCTGTCTGGGGACATTATTCTGTAGTATTCTAAACAAAAGAATACAAGATTTCCTTAACCAACAATCCATCTTGAGTAAAAATCTAATTGGCTTCCATCCAAAACACCGCACCACCGACCATGTATATACCCTTCACACTTTAATTAACAAACATGTACACCAAACAAAGAATGGTAAGATATTCACTTGTTTCATCGATTTCAAGAAAGCGTTCGACTCTATTTGGCATGAAGGGCTCTATTATAGACTTCTACATTGTGGTATAGGGGGCAACATGTATGATCTGGTTAAATCAATGTATTTGGAAAATAAGTGTGCTGTTAAAATTGTTGACAAACAAACTGAATTCTTCACCCAGAGAAGAGCTGTTCGTCAGGGTTGCAATTTAAGTCCCACTTTATTTAATATATATATTATATTATATATATATATATATATATATATATATATATTTATATATATATATTTTATATATATATATTTAATATATATATATATATATATATATTTAATATATATATTTAATATATATATATAAATAAAGGAACTTGCTGTTCAGTTGGATCAATGAGCTGCTCCTGGCCTCTCCCTCCTAGATAGAGAGGTGAAGTGTCTGCTTCATGCTGATGACCTTGTTCTGCTGTCTCCTACTGAACAAGGACTACAACAACAGCTGGACATAGTAGACCAGTAAGAACTGGGCCCTGGCAGTCAATATGAAGAAAACTAATGTCATGGTTTTCCAAAAACGCCCCAGATGTCAGGAGAACAAATACCAGTTTACCATAAACAATCATATCATTGAACATAGTATGAGTTCTACCTACCTTGGTTGAACCATAACAGCATCAGGACGTTTCAACATGGCAGTGAATGCACTCAAAGAAAAAGCCAGAAGAGCTCTAAATGCAATTAAGAGAATATTTTATAATGTCCAAATTCCAATTAAAATCTGGCTCAAAATCTTTGATATAGTGTGATCCAGCCCATTGCGCTGTACGGTAGTGAAGTATGGGGTCCACCCAGTCACCAGAGCTATACCCGCTGGGACAAACATCCAACAGAGTCTTTACATGCAGAATTCTGCAGATACCCTCTGATAATTAACACTCAAAAGAGAGCACTAACATTCTTTAACCTCCTTAGATCCAGCCCCCGAGACACCCTCCACTCCAAAGCCCTCCAAAGCCAAGAGCTAACCACAGAAAAGAGTCCCCTATGTCAGCTGGTGCTGAGGCTAACTGCCCCCTCTCAGAGCCACTCTGACCAGTCTCTCAACAACACTGCTCTCCAAACACCAATCGCATTATAACACAATGGAAAGACAACTATTTACAACATTGGAAAGAAGAAACTAAAAGCCAAAGTAGATTAGAATGTTACCTGGGTCTAAACAGAGATGATGAGCTGGCAGAATATCTCTCTACTGTCAGAGATAGAAAGCAGAGACTGATCCTAACCAAGCACAGGCTCAGTGACCAAAAACTGGCAACAGGAAGACTCAAAAGATCCTGGCAACCAAAAGGAAACAGAATATGTGGTCACTGTACGACAGGTGAGACTGAGACAGAGATGCACTTCCTCCTAAAGTGCCAAACATTCAACGAAGTAAGGAGCATTTACTGTAACAAGTTGAACTCTGTAATCCCAGGTTTCAAGGAGGTTAATGACCTCTCAAGATTGAGAGTACTCCTAGGAGAAGGAGACAAGGCACACCTTGCTGCCCAATATGTATACACATGCCACAACCTGAGGGACAGTGAATGAGACACACACAAAATCCACACGCACCCAAAGGAACACACGCACAGACGTGTGAAGTGTAATTGTATCACTGTATGTATGTATGTATGTATGTATGTATGTATGTATGTATGTATATATATATATATATATATATATATATATATCTCAATAATATGAGAGAGAGAGAGAGAGAAAAGGAGAGAGAGAGAGAGAAGAGAGAGAGAGAGAAAGAGAGAGAGAAAAGGAGAGAGAGAAAGAGAGATGAGTGAGAGAGAGAAAGAGAGATGAGTGAGAGAGAGAGAAAGAGAGAGAGAAAGAGAGATGAGAGAGAGAGAAAGAGAGAGAGATGAGAGAGAAAGAGAGATGAGAGAGAGAAAGAGATGAGTGAGAGAGAGAGAAAGAGAGATGAGTGAGAGAGAGAAAGAGGATGAGAGAGAGAAAGAAAGAGAGATGAGAGAGAGAAAGAAAGAGAGATGAGAGAGAGAAAGAGAGAGAGATGAGAGAGAGAGAGAGAGAGAGAGAGAAAGAGTTGAGAGAGAGGTTGAGAGAGAGAAAGAGAGAGAGATGAGTGAGAGAGATGAGAGAAAGAGAGATGAGAGAGAGAGAGAAAGAGAGATGAGAGAGAGAAGAGAGATGAGTGAGAGAAAGAGAGATGAGAGAGAAAGAGATGAGTGTGAGAGAGATGAGAGAAAGAGAGATGAGAGAGAGAAAGAGAGAGAGATGAGTGTGAGAGAGATGAGAGAGAGAGAGAGAAAGAGAGATGAGAGAGAGAAAGAGAGATGAGTGAGAGAGATGAGAGAGAGAGAGAGAGAGAAGAGAGAAAGAAAGAGAGAGAGAGAGAGAGAGAGAGAGAGACTTCCCTTTGTACATGTAGCTGTGGCTGACATCAAATAATGTTATTATGAATACTTTGCCTCCGAGTCCTGCATGAACTGTGCATAGACTGTATTTTAACATTGGTCATATGGTGGTACTTGGAGAGCCAACTATTTTCTCAGGGGTTCTTGGTGTAAAAAGGTGAGAACCACTGGCCTAGACTTGAATCGAGCCTAGACTTGAATCGAGTCGCATCTTTTTTTACTTGAGACTTGCTTGACTAACATTGACAAAAGACTCGACTTGACTTGTGTAGGGGTGTAGTGTGAACCAGTCTGCCTTGACCTATGTATTCATGTCTGTGACTCTCACAGTATCTGCTGCCCACAGCTGTTTTACTGTTTGTTGTTTACGTGCCTCCCAGCGGCAGAGCGTCACTGGCGGCCGGCTCCATCGCTGACTGTGTTCACGAGCTGCAACTCAGCCACCCCGATGCACCGGCAATAGTGCTCGGGGACATGAAGCAATGTCGCCTGGAGACTGTGTTACCTGGGTTCCAGCAGTATGTTAGGGATCACAGCAGGAAAGACAATATCCTGGACAAATGCTCTGTTAATGATAAAGGAGCCTATGTGTCTAAATACAGACCACCAATACTGAACTCTGATCATAATGTTGTGAATATGATACCAGTGTATAAGACCAAACTGAAGGGAAGTCAACCAGAAAAGAAAGTAATAAGGACATGGACAAATGAAAGTAGGGAACAGTTGAAAGCCTGTTTTGATTGGACAGATTGGGACATTTTTCAGGAAGGTTCACTAGATGAAATAACTACTGTTACCAAAGACTATATTAACTTCTGTGTTCCCACTAAATACAAATCTATCCAAGTAATAAATCATATGTGACTAAGGACATTAACAAAAAGTTATAAAAACAAAGAATATGGAGCACTTAGACAGAGAAAGAACTGAAAGTCAAATTGAGGAATCAAAACTGGCACACAGAGCTTTTGGGAAATGCTTTTAAAGCCAAAGACCCCAAAAAAGTGTGGGACACCATGAGAACCATGACAGGAATGACCTCTTCAGCTAAACCTATTGTGACAGACAAGACATACTTGATCCATACCAATTTGCCTATAAGCAAGGGGGTGGTACTGTTGCTACTCTGGTTCATATCATTCAGTGTTTCCCCTATATGTTTTCAGCGCGGCGTTGCGCCGCTGCTGAAAAATGCGCGCCGCTGCTAGGGGGCGCGCAAGCAGATAAAAAAAAATTAAAAAAAAAAAAAAAAAATTATTTTATTAAAAAATTATAAGTGCTGCCCCCTAGCGCTCGCGGCAACTTTTCGAGCCACCGATACGCGGGAAAGCTGTCATTTTCAGAGCTGAATGAAAACTGCCTGACAAGACAGACAACAGCAAGTTGAAGCAGACATAAAAAATTAGAAGAAAAAAGACTAAAAATTGCCAGATGAAAGTGATGTAAATGAACAACTAAAATAAAATAAGTTACATATGTGTTATTGGCTATGGTAGGTTATTGGTATGTTCAATTATTTGATTATTAAAATGTAAAACGATCTTTTTCATATGGGTGTTTAGAGTTAGATCTAGTCTCTAGTCATTGTGTGCTCAAAGTGCACCAGATTGAAGCATTTTATATTAAAATGTAAAAAAAAATCTTCCCGGGGGGGCATACCCCCGGACCCCCCTAGAGGATGTGATGTCCAATACAATACTGATACATTTGAAGCCTTTAATGATGTATGTGTCTTTCTTGTGCTGGCAGACAAATAGAAACATATTGGCGGGAAGCACTTCGCACGCGCACACATTAAAATGTCCACGCGCGCCGCGCTCACATTTTGCTGGGCCCGCGTGCCTTAGCACCGCTGCTATGACTCCATCCTAGGGGAAACACTGTCATTACTAACATTTAGATAAACGTCACACCTATGCAAGAGCGCTCTTCCTAGACTTCTCAGCAGCATTCAACACAATACAAGCAGACATCTTGGTGTCAAAAATGGCCAAAATGGAAGTAAATCCATACCTGATTTACTGGTATGCCGCTTTCCTCACCAGTAGAGAGCAACTTGTGAAGGTTAACAAACCCTGTCATCTGCCATCACAACCAATGTAGGGGCCCCCCAGGGCTGCGGGAGTTCAGCTTTTAGCTTCTTTTAGCTTTTTTTGATGACTTCACTGAACTGCTGTCTATAGTGTGTTTTGACTTTGACCGTCTAGTCATTGTTGGTGATTTTAACATCCATGTTGACAACCCCCAGGACAGAGGGGCTAAAGAACTGTTTTGGTTTCTTGATAACTATGGACTGACTCAGCATGTGACGGAGCCCACGCACAATAAGGGGCACACTCTGGACTTAATGATCTCAAAGGGTCTGAATATCTCTGAGGTTGTGGTGACTGATGTTGCACTCTCTGATCATTCCTTTGAGAGCTCTATTTCTGTTCACACAAATGTTCAAAAAGAGGTAACCACAAAGCGATATTTAACTGAAAACACTAGGGAAATGTTAACTCAGAATGTTTCTTCCACACTTGCCCTGCTAACATCTCAGTAAATGAGCTAGTAGATCATTTTAATTCAAAATAAAAAATGTTATAGATGCCATTGCTCCAACTAAGATAAAGGAAGTGACTGGCAAGAAAAGATCTCCATGGAGAAAGGCCATGACCGTGAGAACAGAAAAAAGAGAGTGTCAAAAAGCTGAACGTAGGTGGAGAAAAACAAATCTCCAGGTTCACTTTGAAATCTATAAAGAGAGACTTGGCTTTTATAATTTGGAATTGAAATTGCACGACAGTCTTTCTTCTCTGACATCATTACCCAAAACAAAAACAACGCACGTGCCTTATTTGCTACCGTCGACAGACTAACTAACCCCCAGTGTCAGTAGCCTCTGAACTTCTATCCACCGGGGCGTGCAATGACTTTGCCTTTTTCACTGACAACATTCAGAAAATCAGACAAGCAGTCAGTGCCTCTGCATCAGGTACAGCAGATGTGTTGTCCCTGTGTCCACTTCAAATCAATTCAAACACCATGACACAGTTCCATCAGATTAATGATAAAGACCTAGAGGACATTATTCACCATCTGAGATCCTCCTCCTGCTGCCTTGATATTATTCCAACAGGATTTTTCCAAGATGTTTTTCCTTGCATGGCCTCAGATCTCCTTCATATAGTAAACAAGTCTCTTCACTCAGGTGTTTTTCCACAGGCCCTGAAAACTGCAGTCATTAAACCGCTCTTAAAAAAGAATAATCTAGATGCTTCAGTAATGAACAACTACAGGCCGATATCAAACCTCCCATTTCTAGGTAAAATCATTGAAAAAGTTGTTTTTCAACAGTTGAGTAATTTCTTGCATTTAAATAACTGTTTGGATGTGTTCCAGTCAGGCTTTCGTCCAAACCACAGCACTGAGACTGCTCTTGTAAAGGTCCTCAATGACATCCACTGCAGGGCCTCGCACGGCTTAGTACGGTATAGCTAGGCCTTGGTAGGCCAGGCTCACTTTATGCTGCGTTTCCATTACAGTTTAGGAACTGGGGCAGTAACTATAGTAACGCAGTGTAGGCGGAGCCGTGACGTCATCTTCAATGCGAACCAGAAAACCAACATCAGCCGTTAGCCGTTAGCCCTCAGAGCTCACAGCTCCTCATATCTGTTCAGAAACTAGACAGAAGTGAAACAAGTACAAACCACAGACTGTCTGTGTCATGGAGAATACAGTCGCTGCTTTATTTCTGTCTGCAGGCCGTTGTTGTGAGTGTGGACGGTCGGAGCATATACCAGGGATGCAAACTCATCAGGTATGAAAAAGGTGACAAGGATCCGAGCCACCCACCCCACGGAATATCGGCTTTAAAATAAGGAATAACCGAGGATTTTAGCAGAACAACTAAAGCAGCAGTGGTAATAATAACAGAAACGCCAAAGTGTCACATCTAATAGAAATATATAAAAGCATTTATTTTAATTGTGTAGCAGTCAGTTTATAATTTTGGCAGCACTGTTGAGCATTTGGAAAATGTATTTTCATGCCTCTGTGCGAAGCTTAGTCTTTCTATCTTTATAGCCAGTGGTGTAAAGTAACTAAGTTCATAAACTCAAGTACTATACTTGGGTACAATTTTGAGATACTTGTACTTTACTTAAGTATTTCAATGTTTTGCTACTTTGTTCTTCTACTCCACTACAATTCAGAGGTACATGGTGTACTTCTCCTCCACTACATGTATTTAATCCCTTTAGTTACTTCACAGATGTGGATGAATGATGTGAAATATAATCAAGTGTTAAATCAGACTTTAGTTCCACCTGGAGTAAATCCTCAAGCTACCCTGCAGTATACAAAGCCATTCAGACTAGCTGCACCTTTACCAGCTTTGAGAACACTTTCATGATCAATCATTATAAAACATATCATATATATATTCTGAAATGGACCAATCTGCACAATCACTACTTTCACTGTCGCTACTTTCACTATATTTTGATGAGAATACTTTTACTGTAACAGAGTATTCCTACACTCTGGTACTCTACTTTTACTCAAGAACAAGATCTGAGTGCTTCTACTTTTACTCAAGAACAAGATCTGAGTACTTCTACTTTTACTCAAGTAACAAGATCTGAGTACTTCTACTTTTTCTCAAGTACAATATCTATACTTATACGACCTCTGTTTATAGCCTATGAAAAAACTATTAGAAAACGAAGGCTAAAGCTAACGTTAGCAGATAGTGACAATGTATGCTAGCTAGCTAGCTAGCACGCTCAACAATTCCTTATATAATATTGCGACAGAAAAACTTTTCAGTTCACATCACGCTCTGCCGCTCCGACAGGGAGCTCTGCTCTGAACACCTGAACGGCCCGCTCTAACAGCTGTTCACCAGCGGTCCAGTCTGTGCCACAGTGACTCTGGACCGCAGTTACTGTTAACGAACGCAGTAGGTAATGTAGCTGCTGAAGTTAGACCCTCATCGCGGAGCAGCAGAGTTCAGCCGACAGACAGGAAGACTCGAGCAGCACACAGCTCGCGCTTCATATATTAAAACATAACACCATGCGCGTCATGATGGCACATAACAGCTCGCGGCCGCAGATTACTTCGGGTCCCAGACCCCAACAATATTTTTATTGCAGATCTACACGAATCACACAAACGACCTATTTTGGATTCAAAACGGCGAATTTCGCCGAAAGGTGACATGTTTGCATCCCTGATATACTGCGTTAGCTTAGCCGATCTCCATTCAAAAAACACGCATTTTAAAAAGGTTTTTCACCTGCCGTCTGTCTGCAGACTTTTCAAAGCATTCATTCATGGTTTTTACTAACCGGTATCAGTGTTCGGCAAAACTGCTCCACCTGTTAGAAATCTGCTCAAAGATTGTTGGTCACCCTGTCAGAGACTTTCTGACTCACAGACCTAATAACCTGAGAGGCTGTCCAACAGCATCATCTGGGACCCAAAGCATGCTCCAACAGAGAATCTGAACTGCTACCATCTAATGGAGATTGAAAAAGTCATGAAGCATCCTTTGTGCTCCAGTCAATCCTCTCAGTAAACACAGAGCTGAATCCAGATCAGATGCACGCTGAAGGCTCTTTGAGCAGCTCTCACTGATCCTGCTGTTATGTTACATGTTTGTTGTTTGTTTCTCATGTATTGTGTTTGTCTTATTTGTCTATGTTACACATGGAGCTGCTGTGATGCAAGTCACATTTCAGACTTGATCTGACAATTAAAGATTATATCGTATACAACAACGTTCTAACCTATATCTAACCATATTGTGCATTCATATTGTATATTTCAAAACAGGTTGTGATCTTTCATTTGGGGATAGCAGTGTTAGGCATTTGTGAGGTGCAACAACATTAACATGAACCTTTCTGTTGGTCGCTTGTTAGCAGACCCTCCACGCGATAGCAGAGCGAACAGGTACAGCAAGCGAGGGATCATTGTCCACTAGTAAATCGATTGCAGATGGCGTCGTGCTCGCGGACGGATACAAAAAAATAATGAATGGGTCACGAAATATACTTTGGTGGCCGTTAAACCTGGGCGGCCCAAGTAAAGTCTATGTGTGGGAAACCCTGGACTTGAATTTTGAATTGAGCCGTCCCTTATAGATACTATCTCTTTACGTATTAGGATGGGAATTCCGGCTCTTTTAGTGAGTCGGATCATTTGGCTCGGCTCACTAAGAAGAGCCGGCTCTTTCGGCTCCCAAACGGCTCTTCATGTTACCACAGTTTACCAGAGCCTCAGTTTCGCCGAGGCTTCCGCTCGTGCTCCACTAGCACCCCCAAGGCTCGCCGGCAGTACACTTTCCGTCACAGGAACACGCTTTGCTGGCGGAAAAGAATCCCACCAGACTCCTTTGCCCCTCCAACAGAGGGATGTCCTTGTCCTTTTCGTCATTTCAAGCGATAAAAACTCTTTTGGACGCCCTCGGCTTGAGTTCAGGGCGTTCCGAGCTGAATAAGGGCGTCAAATGACGGCAAGACGCCCCTGGCGGAAACGCTGGAATTAGGAATATATTGTGATGAAGTGCACACTGACCTGAGCTCCAGGGGTCTCTTTGTTCTCCTCCATGCTGCTCTCAGTGGTCCTTCTCCGGCTGGGTCTCTGAAATAATCAACACAACTACAGCTGACACAAAACAAGACAACTCAATACAACCGACAGACACAACAAAACTAATCTACTACTTCGTAGGTTCATAGCAGAGGTGAGAAGTAACTAAGTACATTTACTCAAGTACTGTACTTAAGTACTATTTAGAGGTACTTTTACTTTACTTGAGTATTTCCATGTAATGCTACTTTGTCTGCGACAATAGGAGACAGTAATAAAGCTGCTTCACTGAAGAGGAGAAACTCACAGCTCCAGGACTCTGTCAGTCAGGAGGAGACTAGAAACAACAAGTCAATACACTGAGGATTCATCCTGTAACATAAAGGAGTTACCTAACAGAAACCAGTATGCTAACGGTAATAAAGAAGAGTTACCGTACTAAAACAATATGCTGAAGGTAAAAAGGGAGCGTTTACTCAAACTAAACGGTATGCATATAACTTATGAGTATACTGTGGGATAAATAATGTTAGAGAAAGTAATTGGTACCCACACACACACACACACACCACACACACACACACCACACACACACACACACACACACACACACACACACACACACACACACAACACACACACACACACACACACACACACACACACACACACACACACACACACACACACACACACACACACACACACACACACACACACACACACACACACACACACACACACACACACACAGTGTATTCTTTAGAATACTCTAGTGATGTGTCCTGTGTGTATACTTGCTGCTAATGCTTCATTTTTATTATATCTTATTGCATCTTTTAAATATGTTTAACTCGTGTAATGCCTGAAAACACTTCTGCTGTGACACAATAATTTCCCAGTTTAAGATAAATCATTATTTAAATAAAGTATATCTATTTATCTAATGAGCTAAACCGTCGCTTAGCTTAGCATTAGCTGCTAACTGAAGAACCCCATTCATTTCAATGGGAAAAGCTACGTCACGGTGAATGGCGATGCTAATAAGCTAGTTAGCATCTATTTAAAACCATATCTATGGTAAAGAGCCAACACAACAACTCAAACTGTCTTAAAGACAACTGGTGTAATAAATAACTAACATAAAGTCAGCTGAGCATTACAAATCAACTGTTACTCACCCAGAGCCGAACTGGAATAATAACTGTAGCTGTTAGCCGATAGCCGTTAGCTGTTAGCCGTTAGCTGTTAACCGATAGCTTTTAGACGATAGCTGTTAGCCGATAGCTTTAGACTTTAGCCGTTAGCCGATGGCTTTTAGCCTTTATTAAAGATAATTTGCGCACATTCTAAGTTTTTTTGTGAGTTTCTTTCTTCCAATATTACAGCTGTTGTGTTAAATAAGATAACTTCTGATTCGTGATTAACGTAAGCTAAGCTAACAGGTGTAAAAACACTTTATGAAACCTCTGCAGGTGTTTAATCCACTGACCTCTTCTTCTTCTTCTTCTTCTTTCTTTTCTTCTCGGTTTTTGGTGGATTGCAAAGAACTTTAAAGGTGCATACCGCCACCTACTGTACATGAGTGTGAACAGGGTTGCCAACTTTGGGTACCTGGCTGGAGTGACATTTTGATATCATGGGTTTAATTACACATATGCGCACTAAATGACTGCTATCGTGTCAGCAGCGGGACCTTAGCATATATATAGGATATATATTGTTAGAAATTAAAATCAATGTTGATATGGCGTAATTTGAATTAAATACACTGTATTTAATTTAAATCTGTTTTATTCTAAAACCGAAGATTCACACATGACTTCCGGTTTGCCGCTAGTGACTTTCGTCATTTCCGGTTATCATTAGCATGTGGCGAAATGCTAAATTTTCAAAACCGTGAATTGAAGGTGAAATGATGTGATGTTGTACCCTAAACACACTGGGATTAACACTCATTTATGACGCTGAAATAACGTTATTAGGGAATGTTTAAATAACCACAGACATCAGAATGATGAATTTAGCAGCAGAAAAAGGCAGGAATTGCATTGGACCCGCCCCCCGTCGACGCCGGCCAATAGAAGAACATACAGTGGACTACCCGTGAGACACAGAAGGATCGGGCTCTTTTTCCTGACCTCGGCGGACCGGAAGCATGGGGAGAGAGCCTCCAGCTTGCATTGCATTGTACACCACCGCATCTTTTGTGTAATTAAATGCTGTTAACTTTTATAAGCTTCCCTTGACTCTTTTCAGTCTGTCCTGCTCTCAGGGTTCAAGAATTACTAACAATATACAATATATACAAATACACAATATGGACACAGACTATAAAGGGCCAGTGGCGGCGCCAGAGTATTTTTGTGGGTAATCTATGGTAGTGCTAACCCATACAGTGGTGGGGCTCAAGTCAGTATTTGCAATGTAATTACATACACGCTATATCGCCATATATATATATATATGACAGTGAAACGCCACGCGTGGGGTTTAGATTATTTCCCTGTCTCAATCAAAATGGAACTGTATGAATAAAACGGCACATTTGTCTTGTAGTAAATAAAAAGGGATCACTGTGAACGTGACGTATGATGTACACGTTGAAGATCCAATGGGGATATGAATGGCGGTTCCGACTGATCTCATCAGTAATGCATGACGCAGACCCAACGTTTCGTTGCTCTGATTGGCTGTAGGTCTGACTCTATTCAAATTGCATTCGGAGGCATTTTGATCTGACCGCGGCCGCCGTGATTATAACGCCAGAGAATTTCCACACCTTTAGTGTATAAAACTCCCCCACTACTTAGACTATTCCTTGCACCCCTTTTCTAGCATAAGCCCGAATGGTCTAATCCATATTGCATCAGTAACATGCACTTGTTGTAACAGCAGAATCAGTTTGTGTGTTTGGACACGACCCGTATATTTTCGCAAGCCGTGTTCTCAACATTTAGCATTTTGCTTATTATTTAATTGAATTTGCTTACTTTAACATCACTGTTCATGGTGGGGCTGAGCCATTTCTTGGTATGTCTGTAGCCTACCCCAGCCATACCCTGGCGCCGCCACTGTAAAGGGCACAAAGTTTCATTCACTAATGAAAGTCAAACACATGTTTGTTTCCACTCTTTTATTGTGTGCATAGGCCTGTCGCGATAAGCAATTCATTGACTTATCGTACGATAAATAAAAATGAACTCGATAAATTGCCATTTACATGACGATGTGACTAGCAGTTTGAAAGGATGTACTTGAATTATATATATTATCTTTATGTCAGTGGTCTAAAATGGTCAGACAACGGTGCCGACAATATTATCGTTTATCGCAATAATTTCCGGGAAAAAGTATCCAACAAAATTAATTATCGTGAGAGGCCTATACATGAAATACACACACAAACAAATCTACAGACTTACTCCAAACTGCCAAATATATTAATTAACACACTCTCACTCTCATATACTCTTTGACTCTATTTTAGCAGTAGAACAATAAGCAGCAGACTTTGACTTTTTATCATTTCTACTGGATCTTCGATCTGCGCATGCGCAATACGGGTCGGGGATTGACCAACCGGCTCCCAGTGCTCTGCTGTCTGTTAACGTTGTTAAGAGTGGTGGGGGGAATCGACAGCTTGAGCAGCTGTCAACTCAACATTGTAAATAACCAGCCAAAAACGATCGCCGGTTCATCTTGTTTTTGGCGTGAGAATAGTTTGGGCAGCGTGAGAGCGTGAGATTGAGAGTGAAAGCGTGTGTCACACGCACATGCGTGAGAGTTGGCAACCCTGGACTGTGAATCATCATATCATTCCATCTCTTAACTCATGGACTTTATCTTTCTATGATCTAAACAAAAAATAAATAAATCAACAAAAAACATAAAACAAAACAAAACAAAAACCTATGATCTTTCCTGACCTAATGTTAGATTATTTTTGCTACCCCAGTTTCCCTCAGAAAGGTAAACAGTGCCTTCCTGGTAGCTCGTACTCCCTCTGTTCCCAGAATACCAACCCCTCTCCCTCTCTGCCTCTAAAACTTCATCCTGTAGTTTTCCTCTTTCAGCTTTATAGATGTCACAATGTAATAAGATATGTTCCACATGTTCTTTAACTCCACAGCTCCCACACTTGTCCCTGTCACTTTTCCCCATGACATACAGAGCACCATTCAATGCTGTGTGATCCAGTCTGAGTCTAGCTATCATGATTTCCTCCCTTCTGTTTCTTTATAAATATGAATTGTAATTGTCTTTTGAACTTTGTGATACTCTTTGCCTTTCTGGTCTTCCTCCCACCTTTTCTGCCAGATCTCCATCCCTTTCTTCTTAATGCCTTTCTCCTTCTCCTTCTCCAAGTTGAACTGGTAATGTGATTTCCTTTTGTAGTGCACTTTTTGCTAATTTATCAGCACACTCGTTCCCTTTCACCCCCTCATGTGCAGGCACCCAGCAGAACTGCAGATCTATACCGCCTCTGTGCAGTCTGAACAGGCTGTGGTTCAGTTCTATGAGAAGGTCTTCTCTAACAGTTGTTGTTGACTGTATGCTTTTTAATATAGATAATGAATCTGTGCATATCACCACCCTGTCTGGTCTGACCTCTTCAACCCACTGTAATCCTATTATTACAGCCAGCATTTCTGCTGTATACACTGATAGTTGATCAGACGCTCTTTTTGAGATCGATATTTTAAAGTCTAGGATTTATATACCAGCTCCAACACACTCTTCCTTGTTCTTAGAACCATCTGTGTACATTTTGAGGTAATTGTACTTTTCGTTCAGATACTTGTTTTAATTCCCACTTCATTTATTTGCCACTCTTTTTTCCTTTCTATGATACTCACATCTATGTTAGCTTCTGGGGAAAGCCATGGGGGAACACGGCTAAATGGGCTTGCTTTGGCAAACGTGATGGTCTCCACTCCAGATGCCCTCGTTCTCTCATTACTCGTCCAGCCAAACGTACGCCCCTGGAACTTTGCCTATTCCCAGCAATCCTGTAGTTTTCTGTTTGTGATATTTCCCTCTCCACTTCCTTGTAGCCTGACCCAGTATGACAGAGCAAGTTTCTCTCTTCTGATCTCCAGAGGTGTTTCTCCTGCTTCTATCAGAACTGCATTGATAGGGGATGACTTTATCGCTCCAATACACAGCCGCAATGCTTTATATTGTAGTCTATCCATTTTAAAAGCGATGCTTTGCTGCTGCTCCTACATACAACCATAGTCTATTGTGGACCTCATCATTGATCTGTAAATGTCTATTAATGCTGTTTGTCTACGCCCCAGTGCATCCAGCTACAGCTCGCAATACATTTAATACTTTTTTGCATTTTGTTTCCACTTGATTAATTTGCATTTTCCATGTATATTTGCCATCAAACCACAGTCCTAGGCAGGGTGGGATTTTCACGGCGGCCACGACGGCCATGGCCGTCGTAGCCCCTCGGTCTGGCCGTTATGCCCCACAAATAATTGTACGTCTACGGCCACCATGGCCTTTGGGCCCCTCACACTGTTAAAATCTCGAAGTTGCTTTAAAAGCGTCAGAACAGTGGTTTCTGAACTGCATTATGCTGCGTTCATAACGGACGCGATGCGAATATTCGCATTGCTCTAACCGCTGGAGTTTGCGGCTTTCAGCTGTGTTTACTCCTTTCATTCAAACAGGACGCGCTGGAGAGGGGGCGGGGCTTATATCAATGTAAATACTGTTGTGGAAACCAACTATGACCAAATTAACCTATTTTACCGTGATTTAATTGTAATACACGTTTCAAAATGATGCCGAAGTAACTAAATACTGATAAAGGTTAGTAAAAACATGATTTAATGTTGAAAGTGTGCAGACAAGACGGCAGGCGAAAAAACCTTTTAAAATGCGTGTTTTGTGAATGGAGATCGGATCGATCAGGCTAAACTAACGTTGTAGCTGCTCCGTCCACACTCACAACAACGTCCTAAAGACAGAATTAAAGCAGCGACTGTATTCGTCATGACACAGACAGTCTGTGGTTTGTACATGTTTAACTTTTGTCCAGTTTCTGAACAGATATGAGGAGCTGTGAGGAGTTGATTAAAGACAGACACACACACACACACACACACACACAAACACACCACACACACACACACACACACACACACACACACACACACACACACACACACACTTTTGCATTTCAAAGTATTGCTTGTTCATACAGTTGGATGTTGGAGCTTCACTGTGCACTGCTGAATGATGTATGTGCAGAGTTTGACCCTTGAAGGCTGTTCTTCTGCTCTGAAATGGAATATATTTGTTACATATTAATAGAATTTAGATTTTTTGATTTGAATTCGGATTGTGAATGGGAGAAGTAGTAGATGGAAAAACATACCAAACACTAATTATTCAAAGTAAAGTATTTCATTTTATATACGGTAATACTAAGGAGGCATAGGCCTATGATGATACGATTATTGATATTAAAAAAGTGATTTGTTTTCCATGTCATTGGTGTGTTTCTCTTATTAGAAAGTGAAGTTATTTATTTGTAAGCTCCAAATCCTAATTTTTCCCTCAATGGCCTTTCCGCCCTGAAAAAATGTGTGACACCAAAGGCGAAATGGCCTTGCCCCTAAAATGACGAAAATCCAAGCCTAGTCCTAGGTATTTGAACTCATTCACCTTTGTCATTGGACGATCATATAGTGTTAGCTGTTGGCCATCAATCTTGCGTTTATTTGTAAATACCATGTAGCATGACTTGCTTTCTGACATTTTGAATCCCCAGTTATATGACCACCTCTCCACTTTTGAATCGCTCTCGCTATATTCTCCATGACGTATGGGGCATGTCTTCCCCTCATCCAAATAGCCCCATCATCTGCGTATAGAGCCGATTGGATGCATGTGTCTAAGCATGTAAATATATCATTAATCATGATGTTAAATAATATTGGACTGACTGCACTCCCTTGGGGAATACCATTTTCTATTTCTAAATAATTGGAAATATCTGCTCCAACCTTTACTCTAAATGTGCTGTCTGTTAAAAAGGCCCTTACCCAATTGGACATTCTCCCTCCAATCCCCATTCTACTCAATTTGATCAGTAACCCCTCCCTCCACATAGAGTCATACGCCTTTTCAATGTCAAAGTACACTATTGCCATTATCTCTTTCATTTTCAGTGTTTTTTCCACATCATTACTCACTCTTACTAACGCATCTATTGTGGACCGCCCTTTACGAAATCCCCTCTGAAAACGACTCAGCAGCCCTTTCTGTTCCAGTACATGTGAGAGCCTACGGACAATGATCTTTCCCATCCATTTACATAGGTGTGATGTAAGAGCTATTGGTCTGTAGTTACGAGGGTTAGCTGTATCTTTCCCTGGCTTATTGAATGGTAGCACGACTGCTGTTTTCCACAAACTTGGCGTATCTCCTTGTCTCCAGATTGTATTGAAAAGACTCAGCACCATTGTCAGAGTTTCCATAGGTAACTGTCTAAACATAGCATAGCATAGCTGGTCTTGTCCTGGGGCTGTATATCCTGTACCTTGTAAGGCTATTTTGAGTTCTGACATTGTAAATTCCACATCCAGAGCTGACCTATTATCCTGTCTCTTCTCCTTCACGTTTTCATTCTCTGCTAGTAACTGCTGTTTTTGCTGCCTATGAATATCACTGAGATGCTCCCCACTATGTACTGCTGCAAGTGTCCTTCCTAACATATCTTCTCTTTATCTGTCACTGCCAGCCTCTCCCCATCAACCAAAGCTGGCATTTTAATGGATTTCCTTTTCCCACTCATCCGCTTAAACATGGACCAGACATCACCTAATGTTACTCCTCTGCCAATGGTAGAACCCAATTCTCTCCATGTTCTCTTTTTGTGTATTTGTTGTCCTTCGAGCAGCTGCCCTTTTCCTTTGATACTCCATCACATTATTTTGTGTCATGTTTTTCTTTAATTCTCTAAATGCATTGTTTCGCTCTTTAATAGCCCTGCTGCATTCCTCGTTCCACCATGGCACCACTTTCTTCCTACCCTTGGTTGTTGTTTTGGGTATACTGTTCTCTGCTGCATTTAGTATATGTTGCGTTATTGCTTGCCTCTGATGTTAGCAGGTGTACCGACTCCTCACACCATATCCTACATTTCCCCCAATCAGCTTTAGCAAAGCACCACCTGGTTATTACACCTCCTTCCTGCATATATACATTATTATTCATTTTAGTAAGCACTGGATAATGGTCACTTCCTACAGTGGAGTTATTCAAAACAAACCATTCGCATGTATGAACCAAACAGTTTGACACTAATGTCAGATCCAGACATGAAACGTTCCCCCTGTGCACATCTACTCTTGTGCCATGTCCATCATTAAGGCATACTAGTGTTCTTTCCTCCAGCATTTCTTCCACTATATTTCCGTTACTGTCTGTATGGTTGCTGCCCATAGACTGTCGTGTGCATTGAAATCACCACACCAAACTTCCTTCCTATGTTTATTGCCTGCTATTTCTTTAAATATGTCAGTGGTTAGATTTGGACATGGGTTGTATAAATTGATTATCCTAATGTTATCTTGTTTCCTAGGGTTGCAGATTTCCACTATAATACCCTCTATAATATCATCAGGAGATTGCACCTCCCTATATGCCACGCCATCTTTGAGAAACGTGGCACACCCTCCACCATTTTGATTATTATCTATATCATGCCGTATACAGCTAAATCCCGAAATGACAAAGTCTAATTGAGGTCATAACCAGGTTTCTTGCACACATATTACCTCAGGGACTACCTCTAGATCATAGGTCAGTAACAGGCGGACCGCGGTCCGGATCCGGACCCAGACGCCGACCTATACGGACCCGGCCCTATAATCAATACATTAATAGGGGATTTCAATTTTGACGGGGCGATTCTATTTAACCGCCGCCGACAGGGGGCGAAAGAGACGAGCGAGCGATACAGGGAGAGAAAACAGAAGAAGAGACGAGAGAGCGGCAGAGAGAAGCAGAGAGGAGAGTGAGTGAAGAGAAGAGTTAGCGATACAGGGAGAGAAGCGGAGAGTGAGTGAAGAGAAGAGAAGAGTTAGCGATACAAGGGGAGAAGTGGAGAGGAGAGTGAGTGAAGAGAAGAGTTAGCGATACAAGGGGAGAAGTGGAGAGGAGAGTGAGTGAAGAGAAGAGTTAGCGATACAAGGAGAGAAGCGGAGAGGAGAGTGAGTGAAGAGAAGAGTTAGCGATACAAGGGGAGAAGCGGAGAGGAGAGTGAGTGAAGAGAAGAGTTAGCGATACAAGGGGGAGAAGTGGAGAGGAGAGTGAGTGAAGAGAAGAGTTAGCGATACAGGGAGAGAAGCGGAGAGGAGAGTGAGTGAAGAGAAGAGTTAGCGATACAGGGAGAGAAGCGGAGAGGAGAGTGAGTGAAGAGAAGAGTTAGCGATACAGGGAGAGAAGCGGAGAGGAGAGTGAGTGAAGAGAAGGTTAGCGATACAGGGAGAGAAGCGGAGAGGAGAGTGAGTGAAGAGAAGAGTTAGCGATACAGGGAGAGAAGCGGAGAGGAGAGTGAGTGAAGAGAAGAGTTAGCGATACAAGGGGAGAAGCGGAGAGGAGAGTGAGTGAAGAGAAGAGTTAGCGATACAAGGGGGAGAAGCGGAGAGGAGAGTGAGTGAAGAGAAGAGTTAGCGATACAAGGGGGAGAAGCGGAGAGGAGAGTGAGTGAAGAGAAGAGTTAGCGATACAAGGGGGAGAAGCGGAGAGGAGAGTGAGTGAAGAGAAGAGTTAGCGATACAAGGAGAGAAGCGAGAGGAGAGTGAGTGAAGAGAAGAGTTAGCGATACAAGGGGAGAAGCGGAGAGGAGAGTGAGTGAAGAGAAGAGTTAGCGATACAGGAGAGAAGCGGAGAGGAGAGTGAGTGAGTGAAGAGAAGAGTTAGCGATACAAGGGGGAGAAGCGGAGAGGAGAGTGAGTGAAGAGAAGAGTTAGCGATACAAGGGGAGAAGTGGAGAGGAAGTGAAGAGTTAGCGATACAAGGGGGAGAAGCAGAGGAGAGTGAGTGAAGAGAAGAGTTAGCGATACAAGGGGAGAAGCGGAGAGGAGAGTGAGTGAAGAGAAGAGTTAGCGATACAGGGAGAAGCAGAGAGGAGAGTGAGTGAAGAGAAGAGTTAGCGATACAGGGAGAGAAGCGGAGAGGAGAGTGAGTGAAGAGAAGAGTTAGCGATACAGAAGAGAAGCGGAGAGGAGAGAGTGAGTGAAGAGAAGAGTTAGCGATACAAGGGGAGAAGCGGAGAGGAGAGTGAGTGAAGAGAAGAGTTAGCGATACAAGGGGGAGAAGTGGAGAGGAAGTGAAGAGTTAGCGATACAAGGGGGAGAAGCAGAGAGGAGAGTGAGTGAAGAGAAGAGTTAGCGATACAAGGGGGAGAAGCGGAGAGGAGAGTGAGTGAAGAGAAGAGTTAGCGATACAAGGGAGAAGCAGAGAGGAGTGAGTGAAGAGAAGAGTTAGCGATACAGGGAGAGAAGCGGAGAGAGAGTGAGTGAAGAGAAGAGTTAGCGATACAGGGGAGACAGAGAGAGAGTGAGTGAGAGAAGAGTTAGCGATACAAGGGGAGAAGTGGGAGGAAGTGAAGAGTTAGCGATACAAGGGAGAAGCGAGAGGAGTGAGTGAAGAGAAGAGTTAGCGATACAAGGGAGAAGAGAGGAGAGTGAGTGAAGAGAAGAGTTAGCGATACAAGGGGGAAGCAGAGAGGGAGTGAGTGAAGAGAAGAGTTAGCGATACAGAGAGAGAAGCGGAGAGAGAGTGAGTGAAGAGAAGAGTTAGCGATACAGGGAGAGAAGTGGAGAGGAGAGTTAAAAGTTAAAGTTTAAAGCCTTTTATTGTCATTATACACAAGTTAAAGAGATTTCAGAGTGCAACTCTGTCCCGGTGTGCAAAAATACAAACACATACATAACACTTGAAAAAAAAAAGAACACAGCAATAGGAAAGACAACATAGACAATCATACGGGGGAATAAATAGTTACAAATATTAAAATATTGATATAGAAATAGTACAAAAAGTGCATTAAAAGTGTTTTGTATGTGTGGGAATGGTTGCGGTTATGGCTTTAAGTGTGGTGGTTAAGCAGCCTGACGGCCCAGGGGTAGAAACTGTTTTTAAGTCTATTTGTCCGTGACTTGTGGCTTCTGTATCTCCTCCCAGAAGGCAGGAAAAGAACAGTCTGTGACCTGGGTGAGAGCTGTCCCTTATTATTTTGTTAGCTCTGCTGCGGCAGCGGGTGGTGGAGATGTGTTCCAGAGAGGGCAGGGGGCAGCCGATGGTTTTCTCTGCCATCCTGATCACTCTCTGCAGGGCTTTCTTGTCCGCAGCTGAACATCCAGCATACCACACAGAGATGGAGTATGACAGCACGCTCTCGATGGTCGCCCGGTAATGACACCAGCAGCTTCTTGTTCAGTCGGGTTCTCCTTAGCACCCTCAGGAAGTGTAGTCGCTGCTGGGCCTTCTTGACTGCTGCAGTGGTGTGTGCTGTCCAGCTGAGGCTCTCCGAAATGTGAACCCCCAGGAACTTAAAGGTGGAGACCCTCTCCACTCTGAGTGAGTGAGTGAAGAGAAAAGTTAGCGATACAGGGAGAGAAGCGGAGAGGAGAGTGAGTGAAGAGAAGTTAGCGATACAGGGAGAGAAGCGGAGAGCAGAGTGAGTGAAGAGAAGAGTTAGCGATACAGGAGAGAGAAGCGGAGGAGTGAGTGAAGAGAAGAGTTAGCGATACAGGAGAAGCGGAGAGCAGAGTGAGTGAAGAGAAGAGTTAGCGATACAGGGAGAGAAGCGGAGAGGAGTGAGTGAAGAGAAGAGTTAGCGATACAGGGAGAGAAGAAGGAGAGTGAGTGAAGAGAAGAGTTAGCGATACGGGAGAGAAGCGGAGAGGAGAGTGAACAGCGAGTTAGCGATACGGGGAGAGAAGTGGAGAGGAGAGTGAGTGAAGAGAATAGTTAGCGATACGGGAGAGAAGTGGAGAGGAGAGTGAGTGAAGAGAGGAGTTAGCGATACGGGGAGAGGAGAGTGAACAGGCGAGTTAGCGGCAGACAGGGAGAGACAAATAATTACACATGGCGCTCTCCAAGAAGAGGAAAGTGGACAGTGAGAACAGAGCTTTTAACCCGAGTGGACTCATTCATGTTCATCCTGCCCACTGGGAGCACAGAGCCAGTGTGTCTCATTTTATTCAGAGACCGTGGCGGCTCATTAAGAGAGCCAATGTGAAACGCCACTTATGAGACAAAACACAAAGTGTTTGACCAAACATTCCCTCTCAAGTCAGAACTGAGGTCAAATGAGCAGTCTCAGAGCCCGTATGATCAGTCCACCAGGATCAAATGTAAACTAAATATCGTTCCAGGCTAAACCATGAGCACCTGCAGGTGTGTGTGAGAATGGCCCTGACACCATTTCAGCCCAGATCTAAACTCCTGGCAGGACAAGCTCCAGCTCAAGTCTCACGCTGAACAAACAAAGTGAGTGAGGGAATATAAGAGGGAAAGAAAGAGAAACATTAAAACTGTTCAATTGTTATGATGTGTAAAGACTGATATTGTTCTGTAATCGTCTGAAACTGTTAGTCATGATGTGAAACGGTTAACAAAGAAAAAGGAAACTCAAGCTGCTGCTACACTTTATTTTATTTATCTAAAATTAAGCACTTTTAAGATGACACATTTTCAAAAGCTATTTTATTTATTTCCTCTATTTATTTTCAAATGCACCCGAGAGGAACATCACACATATCCACAGTATTTACTGTGTATCTGTAGTTCAATGTTAATGACAATAAATATTGTTGTTTTAGAATTGTACTTTCTTTATTTGATTGGCAGTCAGTGTTGATGACATGCAGACGTTGATACTTCAATATATATCACACTCATTCATAAAGCAACTTAGACATGTTGATGTTCCGGACCTTTGCATGGGGACATTTTCTCTACTGGACCTCGTTGAATTTGAGTTGAATACCCCTGCTCTAGAGATCATATATATATCTCTTGAATTCTTGACCATTAGCTATGAGGCTTCTTGCGTTCCACTGTAGTATGTGCAGCACCATGATTCAGGATCCAACCCTCATCCTGATATTCATTTTCCCCAGCTCCATGTATAGCTAGCATTATCTGGTCTGCTTTCACATCTTTCATGTCAAGGCATTTTCCAGCTGCCTCCACAATGGCTTTGATTCCATCACTTTTCTTTTTAACTGTAATGCAATTTACAGGATGGCATATGAATACCACAACATTCACCTTTTCCACTCCTAGAACATCATCATCCTCTTTACTCTTGGTGGCGCTGTGGGGTTGGATTTGAAGATTACTTTTAGGTGTGTTCCTGCCATTTTGTATTGTAATGCTCTGCTCCATTCCACTAGGGGTCTTATTGATTGTTACTGTTCCCCTTTCAGTGTTTCCCACAGATCTGAAATATACTTGATACATACAGAGATAAAGGACCACTCAGTCCATCAGGAGATCACAGAGTTCCTGAAGTCAGAGAACAGATCAGAGAGACTCTCTGTGATCCACTGCTCTGCTCTGGCCTACATGCTGCAGTCAGAGGAGGTTCTGGATGAGTTGGACCTGAGTAAGTACAACACGTCACGGGGGGGACGACTGAGACTGATTCCAGCTGTGAGGAACTGCAGGAAGGCTGTGTAAGTCCAGATGTGATTCACTTTATAAACTAATGTGGATCAGGAGTTTAATTATTCAAATAAACACGATAACATTTCTGCTGTTTAAATACTGAGAGCAAAATAAACCAACACTGTTCTTCTATTTATTTATAATAATAGTTAAATTGAAGCGTTTCTCTTCATATTGAGTGATGGAGGCGACATGTCAAACACATGGAGGACTTTAGAGGTTTCTCAGCATGTGATCACACCACACAGCAGGACTTACAGTTATCAGAGGAAGCACTTATTACTTTCTAGTAGTTTCTTTATCATTAAACACGTTTTTATCTCAATGTGTTAAGAGTTTAAAATCAGATCTATATCATTTCCCACCAATAACAGAGTTATGTCTTAATGCTGAAATACTGGGAACATCTGATGGTGTTCAGTTGAACATATTGAAACGTTATTGGTTTGTTAGTTGTGTTTTTGTGTACAATACATGTTCAGATGCTCAGAGAAGGCAAAACATCCTTCATCCATCACATCCAAATATTAAGTAACATTTAAATATGTACATCTCTAATATTGTGATTTATTTAAAAAATAAAAATGTGTTAACAGTCAGTGACAGCAGGAGCACAGACATTTGATCAGATCACACTGACAACACATTACACTCTATTATAATATATAATATTACTGGACTAACAGCAAATGTCAATCAGAACATATGTCAAATCTTTTGTCATCAAATGCTTGAGTTTAATATAATGTTTCCTCTTTGTGTTATTATAGACTTATAGGCTGTGGATTCTCAGAGACTGAATGTAAAGTCGTGGCCTCAGCTCTGAAGTCTGACCCCTCCCATCTGAGAGATCTGGACCTGAGTAACAACAATCTGAAGGATTCAGGAGTGGAGCTGCTGAGTTCTGGACTAAAGAGTCCAAACTGCAGACTGGAGGCTCTCAGGTCAGTTCACTGACTGCAGTTCATACAGATCTGTTTGTGTTTATGATTTTCTGAATTTCCCTGAGAACAAATACAATGTTATTGTTATTTGTTCCACTGTTGCTAATGACTGAATATTGATCAGAGTAACAAAGAGAAGGTGAATGTGTGAGGGAGTGTTTGAGCTTCCACAGACTCACTCTGTGCTCCATGAGTCAGTGGAGATGCTGTCAGTACTGATGAGCTGTGAGGGAGATGAAGGAGTTGTTAAACATCTGATCAAAGTTCAACTTCCAGATTATCAATGGATTGTTTCTACATCATCTCTGACATTAAAACCCTGTTTAACTCTGAACAGATTATTAAACCTGGAGTTATTTCAAACAGGAACATTGTTTTCTAAAGTGACATCATGTTTTCTTTATTCAGACTGTGGGGCTGCAGTTGTCAGAGATCAGCTGTTCTGCTCTGGCCTCAGCTCTGAAGTCCAACATCCATCTGAGAGATCTGGACCTGAGTGGAAACAAGTTGCAGGATTCAGGAGTGGAGCTGCTGAGAGATCTTCTGGAGAGTCCAGACTGCAGACTGGAGACCCTCAGGTCAGTAAGGGGTCTCTGCTGGTTCAGCAGTATTGTATGAAACACAAGGAGGTGTTTCTCTCACTGGGGAATCCCAACAGATCAGTGATGTTACCCACTGACTGCAGGCTCTTTCATCCTTCCATCAACTATAGAAGCTGAAACAGCGTCTGAGGGCTTCTTAATATTTAATAAACTATGAATGTTTCATATCCATGTAACGGGAAGAAACTCAGCTAACTGATGATTTATAAAAAAATTGCAAAAAAAAACCACAAGGCTAACGCTGAGCCTCTGAATTAGCCCTGAGCGAAAAAATCTTAACGCCGTTAGCACAGAACTCTAGCTATACCGATCGATATACTTATTGGATCTGCACAAACAAGCTTAGCTAACATCCTGACAGTCCACAGATTATAGAAATATAAGGATCATCACTGAGCGATCAGAACTCGTGACAGGGGAAGCAAATACAGACGACACACGACGTAGCTTTAGGTAGCAAAACACGGAGATATGCTCACCTTAGCTGTTATTCTGATCAAAAGTCGTGTTCAATGGCATTAAAGTGCTTGTGACACCATCCCACCTATTGTTGTGCAATGCAATGTTGAGCTACTAGTCATCTCGAACCATCAGTTTAAAAATGAATTTGCGATACCGTATTGATAAATATCAATAATTTCGAATATCGCGGGAAAAGTCCTTCACTCAGTTTCCTTTTTCGGGACGAAGGCGGAAGTGCGTCACAAAGGGCCATATTTATTCTGCTCCCATTGAGCCAGACAGGGACAGAAGGGATTTGTCACGCGTAGAGATGGTTCGACGATGCGTTGTGTCTGGCTGTTCCAATACAGCAAATGAGGAACTTAACATCAGCATACATAGCTTTCCAACGGATGTCAAGCGTCAGCGCACATGGGAGAAAAACGTGCAGAACACAAGGGCTGGCTGGTCTGTGATGAACCCCACATCGACCTACATATGCAGCGCCCACTTTCTGGCCGAGAATTTCGAGGAAAGGCCTTTGTTGATGGCTGAAACTGGGATTTTAGTGAGAGAGGAGGGGCCGGCGCAAATGATACATTGAGTCGCCATGGTTTCAGGCACAGGAAACACATGGACTATGCTCTCAGTAAACACGAAGCACAGCTCATGCAATAGCTATGGAGAGAAATACAAACTACAGACAGTGCGTGAAATCTGACCATGGATCTATCCTCCATCAACTACTCAACCCAGAGGGCCGACAGGGAGAGATCATTGAGAAAAATCGGGAACACAGGTAAAGTTTTACTGACATCATTCTCACATACAAATCAGCAAAGCTTCTGTGTGTGAAACAGTATCTGCTTTAGTATGAAACGTACCTTCAGCTCATGAAATCAGAAGGAAGTAGACAATGAAAATAAATAAAATAGTTTACAAACCATTCCACATTGTTCAAGCGTTGTAGATCGAGAGGTATCTCGCGATCGTCGGGGGGGTTGTCGTCTCCACTGTCCGACTCGGAGTTAATTTCATCCGATTCAGAGGCATATGGTTCGAATCTGTAGGGCATATAGTCAATATCGTCTACGAGGCTATCACTATCAGATGCTTCATCCTCATATGAGCTCTCAGACACATTCAAAATTAAACTACAATCGCTGTCGGAGCTTGCTGCTGTGTGCGCCATCGTTTGTTTGCATACAGATACTGGACTCCGGAAGCGTTCGTCTTCCCTCTGTGACGCGGCACACCTTTTCGCGGGAGTTTAAGAATCCCAGAGCAGACCCAGAGAAGATCCAGAATATGGTCACATTGAAGGGCAGATTAACGGTTATCAAAGTACACATTTTCAAAAATCACTTCAGTAACGGTTTCAAGGGGACATTATTTACTGAAATTAATGGTTTGGATGATGGGGGAAAACCGTGTCACAAGCACTTTAAAACGAGAAAAAACGCGGCTGAAGGTTAATCCATAGGTTCATCCAATGTGTCTGTCACTTTGAAACAATTATTGATAATCCATAATTCAATTTTATGCAAAAAACGGAGAATAAAAATTAGCTGCTAATGGTAGCCACCAGACTGTGACGCAGCTCCGGTTTTGGCTACGCGTCACTCTCACTCCTTATTTGGTAACCTGTGTGTGTATGTGGAACTTTCCCTCGATTCCATTGGCTCTATCGGTTAAAAAAAAATGTCAATCATCAAAATCGACCAAGGGGGGCCAGAGATAGGTCAAATCCACCCAAATGACCCCAGAAGTGGGTTTTTTTTGCTAAACCTCTCTAAAAAGGTCAAATGTCACTTGTTTTGCATCAATCTTGATACAGGGTACTTATTATAAGTTGTACTTTGGATTCCTAAAGCTTTTAGTCTACCATCCCATCATTCAAGGGTGGTTTTTGGACGGACACTATAATTGACAGTTTTTTACTATGTTCAATCTGAATTTTCTTTAAAATAAAAAACATCTATATTGATTCGGACTTTTCTACATCCAACTCAAAGGTTTATCATTGCTTTGAGAAAAAAGATTATTAATTTTCCCCTTTTAGAAGTGAAGTTATGGTCATTTGTTCTGGGAATGTCATTTTCGAGCCTGAGACCTGAAAAACAGGCTTGGGGCTGAACAGGTTAAAAGAGTCCTGCTGATTATACTCTGGGTTTTTTTGGTTGTGAAGCCACACGGTTATATCTCTCACAGGCTCCGCCCTCTACTGGACTCTATGGGTACTACCCTCTATGCAAGCATTCACCTACTGAGATTTCTATAGACGTAGCCGGCCTTGGGGCGGGCCTACCTGAATGCGCGCACATCTCACCGTATAAAAGGAGGCCTCGCCTCCTGACCGTCATCCCTTTCTCTTCAGCGAGCGGGCAACAACTGAAGCAGAGATAAGACGTTTGAAAGAAGAAGAAAGAGTTATCATACCTCCAGGGAGTCGCCACTGCTAGAGACCCGGGCCCTTTACCTCATTCACATCAACACAACTCCGGTTCCAGCTCCTCTAGAGCTTTTCAGGTTCAGAACCGGTTCTTCGGTTTAGCTCCGGCTCTTTTCACACCGCTCAGAGCCCGACTGGTGCTGCGTCATTGCGTCATCGTTTGCGTCATGACGTAACCGTTTGCGTGCCTGCTTCATAAAGCCAAACCGCGCGGAAACCCCTCACAGCTCACACCGACAACAACAACAATGGCCGATTGTGTTGAAGCGCTACTCGTTTTGGTTTTGCTCTGTCGAAAAGAAATGGAAGAAATGGGACGACTTTTCTACCAACGTTACAGTCGTTACATGCTACATTCAAAACTGCTTTACAATCGTAATCATCAACTTCAACGACGATTCTGATTCCGTAGGCCCCTGCCCCCGCCCCCGCCCCCAGTGTCACATTACTTTGTGACACTTGAGTGACTTCCTGTTAGCTAGAGCGCCAAATTATTTGCTAACGTGGATGTTGAGCAAAGTGAAAAATGATCGTTTTTTAGTCCTTAAACGTCCACGTGTGGACACTCAATCACAACCACCTGAAAGCGAGAGGGATTCTGCACATAATAGGCCTCGTGAGGCAGAGGCTGAAGGTGTCACGGTCACCGACCAGGAGGAGGACCAAGAAAAGCCGTGGGAGGATGGAGATGAGGAGGAAGGCGCGGAAATGCCTGGCCCCGCGGCTGCACCTGCTGCTGCTGCTGCTGCTGCTGCTGCTGCGGAGGAGGAGGAGGAGGAGGAGGAGGAGGAGGAGGAGGAGGAGGAGGAGGAGGAGGACGACGACGACGACATAAGTAACAATCCCCAAGAGGGCCCGAGACGGCCAATTCTTCAAAAATACCCCACACGGCCATTTGGAAATCAGCAGAGATGTTTCTATAAAGGCTGGATGGATCAACATGTATGGTTAGAATACAGCGTGTCCAAAGACGCAGCATTTTGCTTTGCTTGTCGGCACTTTTCAAACGAGTGCACGGAGTACAACCAGCATTCATCTGCAACGGGTTCAACAACTGGCGAAAAGCATCAGCGACTCTGAATACTCATCATGAAAGTGCGGCGCACAAGTTTGCTATGGAAACATGGAGTGAGTTTAAACAAAAACAGACAAGTGGCTCAAAAATAGCAAACATGATTGACAAGGGACATTCAGCTTTGGTTATGGAGAACCGAAAGTACATGCAGGCCGTGGTTGAAAGCCTTCGCTATACCGCTTGTCAGGGAATCGCACAGCGAGGTCACAGCGAGGGTGGGGACTCCTCTAATAGGGGTAATTTTCTCGAGCTTTTGCACCTCATCAAAATGTTTGATGTTACAGTGGATAAAAAATTGGCAAGCAATCCATCAAATGCCAAATACACTCACCATGACATACAGAACGAATTATTTGATATAATGGCTGATATGATACGAAAAGAAATAAGTGATGAGGTGGGGGAGGCAGAGTACTTTGCTGTTTTGGTGGATGAAAGTAAAGACATTAGTAAGAAGGAACAGATTTCAGTGATCGTGCGGTATTTACAGCCACTGACAGAGACGTTGCATGAGGAATTCTTGCATTTCACCCCAGCAGATGGGTTAGACGCAGACTCACTACTACACAGCATAAAGCTTACACTCAGTCAGTGTAATATAGACATTAATGGTTGTGTTGGCCAGTGCTATGACGGAGCATCTGTAATGTCAGGATGTAACAATGGAGTGCAGGAAAAGTTCAGGAAAGAAGTGCCACAGGCAATTTATATACATTGCCATGCTCATAGGCTCAACTTGGTGCTGGTGGACTGTGTGCATAATGTCAATGCTGCAGCAGAGTTTTTTGAGACACTACAAATGCTCTACAAGTTTTTCTCTGGGTCAGTGGTGCACGATCTGTTCATGAAAAAACAAAAGGAACTCGAGCCAACAGCACAGTGCGTAGAACTCAAGAAGCTGAGTGATACTCGCTGGGCATGCCAATATAATGCAATCTGGGCAGTCAAGAAAACTCTCCCAGCAATCCTGGCTACCCTGCGTGACATCATCGGCCTGTCAAATCCACACCGGAGGACAGAGGCGAGAGCTCTCAGTGCAATAATGGACGAGACATTTGTTGTACATCTCATTATTTTCGAGGATGTATTCAGAACAACCAAGTTCATGTCGGATCAGCTTCAGTCCGCCACTTTTGATCTTGAAGCGGCAGATGATCTGGCCCAGTCTGTTACCACTGCCATATCTGAAAAGCGGACAGAGGACAAGTGGAGGGAAATCCGAAATGAAGCAGAAAGTCTGTGCGTGAACGCAGGAATTGCACCACAGACGCAACGTGAGAGAAGGCGGGCTCAAACATCTCGACATCTGGAGGGGTTTGTAGTGGAAGCCCCGTTAGAAAGAGCACGCTTGGACACAGATGACCTGAGAACACACTCGTTCTATCCTGTTATAGACAGGTTGTTAATGGAGATGAAACGTCGCTTTTCAACAGAAACCAATGAAGTACTGAGAGGTGTGTCCGCCCTGAGCCCCAAACACACATCATTTCTGGACAAAAAAATGATACTGCCCATGGCCCGCCACTATCGAATCAGTGAGGAAAACCTGTCTGCAGAGCTTTACCAAGTTCGCCGGCTGTTGCAAAGAAAAGAAGAACAGGGACATACTATCACCAGCACCAAGGAGTTTCTATCCCTCATGAGGCCATACAGAGATGCATTTATAGACTTGTACAAACTGATATGCATATCTCTGACACTTCCCGTGACCTCAGTGAGCTGTGAGCGCAGTTTTTCTTGTCTGCGTCGTTTGAAAAACTACCTGAGGAACACCAGTGGGGACTCTCGAACCAGTAACCTGGCACTGTTGGCTATAAACACCGTGAGAACAAGGCCCTGGACAGCGACAAAATCATTGATGCGTTTGCCCTCAACCACAACAACAGACGCATTGTTTTGTTATGAAGACGTCTAATGGTAAGTTCATGATGATGCACCCCCTCTGTTGCCTATTATAAATGTAATGCATTGATGGTTGAGGCAAACATTCTGACTGTTTATAGTTATTTCTATGTGGCCTACTTGTGTTTAATTTTATGTTCAGAGCCAGAGGTGTGTTAGGCTTGTGGACCTTACCCGCTGTAACAGTTGTAAATATGCAGTGGTGTTTCTTTGTACATCATTTAAATTAGTATAATCACACTAATTATGTGTTCTTCGTTTATTTATGTTCAATACCTGACAAGGTCGGAGATCAGTGGGCGGAACTTCTGAAATGTAGTCACTGTACTCAGAAGATTCTTTTTGTGGGTACACCCCCCCTTTATATTGTGTCCCTCACGTTTCCTCTTCCCTTTTTGTTTTTGTAAATGTTTCCACATGAGAGGAGTCACTGTGAGGGATACAAAATGTTATACTGATTTGTTATATCTGTTGTCAGCTTGTCAGTGATTAAAAGGAAATCGTCTAAACTGTATGCTGGCTCGGGTCTCATCCATCCATGAACAACGCAAAACACAACGCAGAGACCGCTTAATGTTGCTCTCAAAGTGCACCAATTGATGCATTTAACTTCAATATTTAAAAAAAATCTTCACGGGGAGCATGGCCCCGGACCCTCCTAGAGGAGGGGAGGACCCTCCTATAGGAGATTAGGTCCACTCCCCAAAATAGCACTTTACCCCTGCTTACACCTATATGCCGTGAGCTGATTATCGAGCCTTCATTGTAACCGTCGCGGGTGTACTGCGTGTGTGTGCTGTGTGTGTGCGTGAGTGTGGGGAGTGTTGCAGTAGAAAATTCCACTGTAGCGCCGGTGCATTAATGGGAAACCCTAAATGTTTGAGCACCCTCTATGAAACGTCAAGCTACCCCACAGCACCCCCTAGAGAAAATCTCTGGCGCCGCCACTGTTGTCAAAGCATTAATTCATGGTTTTTACTAACCGGTATCAGATGTTGTTACTTTGGCCTCATTTTGAAACGTGTATTACAATTAAATCACGGTCAAATATGTTCATCTTGTTGTAGTTGTACCTTGCCAGCGATTCTCTCTCTAGTTTAGCATACTCAGACCGACTCAGCCTGGTTGTTGGCCCGGAAAGAACCTCGATTTTATGGGGCCAGAAAAACTGTGAAATAGTACCCGCTAGCCGGAACTACGCAAGTGGAAACGCAACCAAAAACAGGCCGGGCACGGCACGCTTAAAGCGAGCTCCGCGCTGTAGTGGGAATGCGCCATTAGACACCGATAGACAGGCCTAGGTGGACTTTTTGACGGCTCTCTCTTAGTGTTTAAACCTAACACAAAATCATGAACCTGGCTTGAAGAAATAATAAAGTTGTCTTGTAGAGCCATGAGGCCAATCAGACGGGCCAAGTCCACAGATCCACACTTGACAGATGCGGGAGAGGATCAGAGGGAGGGGTCTCAACATCGTGCCCAGTGGACTGCAAGAGGAGCATGTTCCCCAGCCTGGTAAAACCGGGGTGTTGAGAGATGGACGGGATATTTCGGTCCCGTGGGGACTTCCCCCAGTGCTGCTCCAAATGAAAAGGGATAGGACAGCCAAAAGCAGTGACATAATTACAATCCCGCGAAACGTGGAGAACCCGACCAAAACAGCAGACTCTTGAGCTCCACGCCACAAGACAAGTTAGTGAAGAACGAAATCAGGGTCAATCCCATATCAGTCCGTTCCGGGAATTTTCAACCACCCGATCAGCTGGGGACGATGCGTGTCGTGAGGTCACATGTAAACAGGAAGCCCGACCCGATGCATCGCTGGTTTAAAAGTAAAAAAACTGGATGAGTAGGGATCGTAACAGTCAGATACAGATCAGTGCACAATTAAAAAAAAGCCAGGAACTTCCCTTTAGGATGAGAAAAATAATTGGACCCATCAAGATCAACGATGTGTAGTCCGGTTCCCGAGTTGAACAGGCTAAATCACACTACATTTACGATTAGGATTTGAGATGTAGCAGTTGAAGAATTGAAAGTGTCCGCCGGACAACTTAGATGTAATCACTCAATCATAGACATACGGACACAGAACGAGACGTGCTGCCATCCTGGGTGTCAAAGATACATTTCAGGAACACAAACCTGAACATTGGATAAAGCCAGGTTCAAAATTCTTGTTTAATTTTAGTCATATTAGAATCTAAAGTTTTACAGAAGGGATTTTGGAGATCTCTTTTTATCACTCCATAAATCAGAAGGAAACAAAACAGCCCTAAAATATAAATGTTCTCCATGTTTTTAGGTATAAAATGTTACACTTCAGGCTATGAATGATATATGAACAAACCAGCCTGACCTCCTACAAAAAACACCAAATAGGTCGATTGTTCAGCAGCTTATTACGACCCAGTCACGTTTTAAAGTGTAGCACCTCTAGTGGTCGTGTAAGAAACAACATGCTCCCGTTGATTGCAAACAGTCCGGAGGGTCGTTTATTCACAAATAACCCTCTCTGGAAAATCCTAAACTGTGGAATAGTTTGGCCGTTAAAATGCTTTTTGATTAGATTTCTAGCGAGAAGTGTATATTGTACTCTTAGAATCCACGTCCAGTCGATGTGTAGGATCCAGAGGTGGGACCAAGTCATTGTTTTGCAAGTCCGAGTCAAGTCTCAAGTCAGGATGGGCAAGTTCAAGTCCAAGTCCTAAACTTTGACAAAACGAGTCTTAAACAAGTCATTATGTGCTTTTCACCAAATGTAATGACATCGATCAACAGAATAATACTTAATAATCAAACTGCTCTTTATTAGTCACATTAATGATTTAATAATCCATTTTCTCTCTGCTGGTAAAGTAACGTGTTTTCTTCTATTTTAAGAGGGATCAGTAAGGTAAGGCTACCGTGACGGTTTGATTCAGAAGGAGTTTCATGGATAAGATCCCTGATGTTGAGGTAACCAGAATGTTTATTTCCACTGTGTACAACATGTTATAAGGGACCCACAATCTATCTTTATGCCAGGGATAATGTGCAGCGAGGCGGTCTCTATGGGGAAAGAACACCTGAATCTAGATCCCTCTGCAGGTGGTACTTTAACTATATTTTGATGCTAATACTTTTCTACTTTTACTTGAGTAACATTTTGAATGCAGGACTTTTTATTGTAACCGAGTATTCCTACACTCTGGTACTTTTACTCAAGTACAAGATCTGAACTTCTCCCACCTCTGACAATAAGTCCTGAGTGGTTACCAAAAAAAAAAACCCTGCTCTGAAGCTTATTTTCCTTTTTACAAATCCTGCACTCAGCTCTGCTTTCTCACATATCATTGAAATGCAGCCAGACGCTGCTTCTTTTTTCGGTTTTCGCTAATTTCTTGACTTTTTCCGACACGCTTTCATTTAAATCCCGGCTCCCGTGGCTCTGTAGCTGGCCTGTACCACTACACCTGCTGTCTTTGGAGCGTCTGCCCCCCACCCTTCTTTCACATAATGGTATGATCCTAGTGTGTCTTCGCATATGATTGGCCGCATGGTGGCCCAGCTAATAAAGTCCCGCCCCTGCCTGCAAGGATTCTCAGCAAGAGTAGAAGCGGCTGAAGATTCTGCTCTCCCCGACGGGAGTCTGCTCTTCTAGCGGCATCTCGCGATCGGCGTGTTGGAGACCCCTGAATTAATTGATCAAGTCACCTCAAGTCCCGAGTCATTGGTGTTCAAGTCCAAGTCGAGTCGCAAGTGTTTTGTGATTTTGTCGAGTCCAAAGTCATCAAATGACTCGAGTCCAAGTCATGTGACTCGAGTCCACACCTCTGGTAGGATCTACAGTTTGATAGATGATTTGAGGTCTCGCCAGGAGAACGTGTATGTGGCAGCTTCCATGTAAAGTTAGCGTCAACCCTCGCGCGGTGAAAACAGTTTTTCCGGTCTCGAAGTTTTCATAATAAAACCGGAAGTATTCCCCTCACTGTCAAATGATTAGTGATATCTGCATTACTCATCCACTAAAAAACATCAGTTTATCCTTGTTAATTACACAATATTGATTGGTTTAAATTGTACAATGCTTTTGTGTTTTTAACCTTCGATTCGGAGAAACAAATAGTTTTCGGAGTTTAGACACTAGTTTCCGAAGACACTACACTACCCAGAATCCTCAGCTATCGTTTGGGACTACAACATCCACTTTGCTTTACAAACCCCGTGATTAGTCCTCAAGCTCTGTGATTGGATGTTGGAGTGGCAGTGCGACAAGGTTACGCAGAGCGTCAAACAGCTCTATGAAATGGAATGTAACCACGGCAGACTATCCAAAACTGGACTCGGACGCCCGATCATTATATATGATAATGTAATATATCAGATATTAATGTGTATACACATTAATATCTGATATGTAAGTGCTTCAGAATATTGATAGGAATATAACTGGAAGGTGTGGTGTATGTAAGTGCTACTGAAGTGGACATTTCTCACTCAGAAGAGGAGAAACAACTCATTTTGAGAAAACAACCTTTATAGATTGCTGTGAGGCGCTACCTAACTAAACCCTGCTGCTCTCTGGAGGACATCTTGCGCCTCGACGCACTCCGTGAAGGTATTTCATGTTCGGGGTCATTTGTCTAACCTTGCTTCATGCAAGTGACGATTGTTGTCGTCTTCTCTAAAATGTCCACACGAAGGGCTTTGGTCCAGGAATGAGGAGTCGAGCAGAGGTTTTTGTCCAGAGGGTTTTTATTATTAAGATACTTTACAGACGTCAGACTCCTCGGGGCTGCTTGAAGTTCATGCCGACGGGCGGCTGCGTCACCTGCAGGTTGGACAGGCCGCCGAAGTCCTGCAGCACACAAAGACACAAAGACACATCAACTCACAGCCAAAGGAATATATCAATCACCTCCAGACTCTCTGGAGGAAATGATATTAACACCAGACTTCATAATGAACACAGAGATTTAAATGTTTGGGAGCGCCAGGGTCTGATAGGAACGGAGGATCCTTCAGACACGGGAAAGGCTTCCAGCTTCATCTTCCTGTACTATCAATGACCTGACGACGAGGACACCATGATCACTTTCGATACAGGACACACACACAGACTCAAACACACACCCCGTCTCAGAGTCACAAGAGGGCTGGGTTTTAGAATAAAGAGGAATCAATAAAAGTGCATCTATAGTCAAATAGAAGTGAGAATTTAAACACAAGCTATATGATAAAACATGGGGAGAGATACATTAAAGAACGTGACAATATAACAAAGGAATACATCATATTAAATAAGGGACATGTAACAAATCAGAGAAAGTGGAAATATTGATAAATAAAATAGGTAAAAAGGTATAAAAAAATGTAATAAATGTTTTAAATACATAGGATGAGGATTGCCTTATCTGACAGGAAATAATGTTTATTGAGAATTTGCTGTAACTTCTGGGTGTTTTTAACACCATAAAGAACCTGTTTGAGTACACAGTATTACTGCAGTAAACACACAGTATTACTGCAGTACACACGCAGTACACACACAGTATTAATGCAGTACACACACAGTATTAATGCAGTACACACACAGTATTACTGCAGTACACACGCAGTACACACACAGTATTAATGCAGTACACACACAGTATTACACACAACCAGTATTACTGCAGTACACACACAGTATTACTGCAGTACACACACACACAGTATTACTGCAGTACACACACAGTATTACTGCAGTACACACACACAGTATTACTGCAGTACACACACAGTATTAATGCAGTACACACAACCAGTATTACTGCAGTACACAACCAGTATTACTGCAGTACACACACACAGTATTACTGCAGTACACACACACAGTATTACTGCAGTACACACAGTATTACGGCAGTACACACACACAGTATTACACACACAGTATTACTGCAGTACACACAGTATTACTACAGTACACACAGTATTACTGCAGTACACACACAGTATTACTGCAGTACACACACAGTATTACTGCAGTACACACAGTATCTGAGAGTAAGGTGGACTCACCAGCAGCTTCAGCATCTCCTTGGTGTCGGGATCAACCTCGATCAGCTCCTGATCCAGAGCGGACACCTGCAAGGTACAAGACAAGGTTATCATCATCATCATCATGTTCCAGGACCACAAACCCTTTCACATCTCCTCTGTCCTATTCTCCCTCTGTTCCTGAACGCACCATTTCACTAACCCCAGCACCAGAAGCCAAAGATCAAAGTGGATTTGGTGAGAGTCGCTCCAAGTTGGAATAAATTAAACACATCAATATAAACTGAGAATGAAGTAAAAGTGTGCAAAGAACTATGAACTGCAGGTGAGCGCAGTATGAGCACGGGAACATTCCAGCACATTTCCCTTACAGAACATTTCATCTCTAACCATGTTTACAAGTTAAACAAGTACAACATCTCCATCGTGGTTCCAGCTGCTCGATTCAGTTTTTTGACCAAATTAAAATGTGGGACTTCTTGAGGAAAAACCATCATTTCACAATCTGACTCTGAACATGTCTCAGGTAGATTTCTGTTGTCCGAGGACAGAACATTCTTGTAAATATATTTCTAAATGTTTGGAGCGCCAGGGTCTGATAGGAACGGAGGATCCTTCAGACACGGGAAAGGCTTCCAGCTTCATCTTCCTGTACTATCAATGACCTGGCGACGAGGACACCATGACCACTTTCGATACAGGACACACACATCAGCTGTGAGTGTATTTGTTGTTTTGTGTCTTTGTGTAATTCTCACATTTGTTTTTGGAGTTTTCAATAAATTAGACGTCATCAGTCAAGTGTACGACCATCTTTCGGAGGGATACGCTACAGATTATATCATAAAATATCGATACCATGGCGTCCGTGTAACGACACAATATCGCCACGCAAAGTATCACGATACTATGCTGTATCGATCATTTCCCACCCCTAAAAAGCACCAATGTGTCGTGTATCAAACGTCTGATGAATCCACATTGTTGGGAGGGAGACGTCATCAACCCGCCTCTATGCTTCTGTTTCAATAAAACAGATGTTCTGAGTTCCTGATGTATTGAAGCAGCTCGTGGTGCGTTCATGACCTCTGGAACGTAGTTATCTCTCCTCTCCCGCTCCTCCTCCTGCAGTTTGATGGAGATGCCTCTGACGGGACCCCTCTGGATCCGCTTCATCAGATGTGTCACATACCTGACGCAGAAAACAACCACAACAACGTGTTCAAATGCATTCAGATCAAACATCGCTAACAGCAGGTCTGGGCTTTCTACAGAGCGTGTGATGCACGGATAATACTATATATAGAGCTGAGGAGAGAGGAGAGAGAGAGGAGGGAGGAGGGAGGAGAGGAGAGAGAGGAGAGGAGGAGGAGAGAGGAGAGGAGAGAGGAGGAGGAGAGGAGAGAGGAGAGGGGAAGGGGAGAGAGAGAGGAGGGAGGAGAGAGAGAGGAGGGAGGAGAGGGAGGAGACGGGAAGGGAGAGAGAGAGAGAGGAGGAGGAGAGAGAGAGGAGGGAGGAGAGGAGAGAGAGGAGAGAGGAGAGGAGAGAGGAGGGAGGAGAGGGAGAGAGGGAGGGAGACGGGAAGGGGAGAGAGAGAGGAGGGAGGAGAGAGAGAGGAGGAGGAGAGAGGAGGGAGGAGAGAGGGGGAGAGAGGGAGGAGAGGGGGAGGAGGGGGAGAGGAGAGGAGGGAGGAGAGAGGAGAGAGAGAGGAGGAGAGGGAGGAGAGAGAGAGAGGAGAGAGAGGAGAGGAGGGAGGAGAGGAGAGAGAGGGGATAGAGAGAGGAGAGAGAGGAGGGAGGAGAGGAGAGAGAAGAGAGAGGAGAGAGAAGAGAGAGGAGAGGGAGAGAGAAGAGAGAGGAGAGAGGAGAGAGAAGAGAGGGGGAGAGAGGAGAGGGGAGAGAGAGGAGAGAGAGGAGGAGGAGAGAGAAGAGAGAGGAGAGGAGGGAGGAGAGAGGAGAGAGGGAGGAGAGAGGAGAGGAGGAGGAGAGAGGAGAGAGAAGAGAGAGGAGAGGGAGAGAGAGGAGATAGAGAGAGGAGAGAGAGGAGGGAGGAGAGAGGAGAGAAGAGAGAGGAGAGGAGAGAGAAGAGAGAAGAGAGAGAAGAGAGAGGAGAGAGGAGAGAGAAGAGAGGAGAGGAGAGGGGAGAGAGAGGGAAGGGGAGAGAGAGGAGAGGGGAGAGAGAGAGAGGGAGGAGAGAGGAGGGGAGGGGAGAGGAGAGAGAAGAGAGAGGAGAGGGGAGAGAGGAGAGGGGAGAGAGAGGAGAGAGAGGAGAGAGGAGAGGAGAGAGGAGAGAAAGAGAGGAGAGGGGAGAGAGGAGAGAGAGAGAGAGAGAGGAGAGAGAAGAGAGGGGAGGAGAGAGGGAGGAGAGAGAGAGAGGGGAGAGAGAGGAGAGATAGGAGAGAGGAGAGATAGGAGAGATAGGAGAGAGGAGATAGGAGAGATAGGAGAGAGATAGGAGAGAGGAGAGGAGAGAGGAAGGAGAGAGATAGGAGAGAGAGATAGGAGAGAGATAGGAGAGAGATAGGAGAGAGATAGGAGAGAGGAGAGATAGGAGAGAGATAGGAGAAGGAGAGATAGGAGAGAGGAGTAGGAGAGAGAGAGGAGCGAGATAGGAGAGGAGAGAGGAAGAGGATGAGAAGGAGAGAGGAGAGATAGGAGAGAGATAGGAGAGAGGAGAGATAGGAGAGAGAGGAGAGAGGAGAGATAGGAGAGAGATAGGAGAGGAGAGATAGGAGAGAGATAGGAGAGAGGCGAGATAGGAGAGAGATAGGAGAAAGGAGAGATAGGAGAGAGATAGGAGAGAGGAGAGAGATAGGAGAGAGGAGAGAGAGGAGAGAGATAGGAGAGAGGAAGATAGGATAGAGGAGAGATAGGAGAGAGGAGGAGAGAGGATATAAAACAACATTTTAACACCAGACTTCATAATGAACAGATCTAAATGTGTGGGAGCGCCAGGGTCTGATAGGAACGGAGGATCCTTCAGACACGGGAAAGGCTTCCAGCTTCATCTTCCTGTACTATCAATGACCTGGCGACAAGGACGCCATGACCACTTTCGATACAGGGGACATCTTGTTGTCTTTCTAACTAGTTGAGATTTAACCACGGCCTCTTCAGCATCACGAGCACCATGAAGAATTATCCTCTTCTTCATCAGTATATCAAAGGGCTCAGATATATCCAGAGCCTGTCTCTGATTGGCTGAAACACCAAACAGATCATTGCAGCATTACCCATAATCCCCTCTGTTTCAGCCCTGTTTCCAAAGTGCTGATTCTCTGTGTTACTTTAGATGAAAATAAGGAGCCCCTCCCCACGCCCCTCTGAGAGAGATTGGTTACAAAGAACTCAATGGAGCTCTAGGAGGAGATTCAGGTGATAAGGTGGGGGGGGGTTACCTTGGTTGCTGATTGGCTAATGGTTACACAAGACAAAACATCGTTATGACATCATAAAGTGGCCAAATCTGATCAGCTCATTTTCAGACAGGTTTTTATAGAAATGGATCAGGAGAAAAAGAGAGAATCTTTGTTCCTGAAACTTTCAGAGTCTCTTTACACAGAGGGGACACATGTTGATGTAGAAGAGACATGAAGAAGAGGGACACATGTTGATGTAGAAGAGACATGAAGAAGAGGGGACACATGTTGATGAAGAAGAGACATGAAGAAGAGGGGACACATGTTGATGTAGAAGAGACATGAAGAAGAGAGGACACATGTTGATGTAGAAGAGACATGAAGAAGAGGGACACATGTTGATGTAGAAGAGACATGAAGAAGAGGGGACACATGTTGATGTAGAAGAGACATGAAGAAGAGGGGACACATGTTGATGAAGAAGAGACATGAAGAAGAGTGGACACATGTTGATGTAGAAGAGACATGAAGAAGAGGGGACACATGTTGATGTAGAAGAGACATGAAGGAGAGGGGACACATGTTGATGTAGAAGAGACATGAAGAAGAGGGGACACCTGTTGATGTAGAAGAGACATGAAGAAGAGGGGACACATGTTGATGTAGAAGAGACATGAAGAAGAGGGGACACATGTTGATGTAGAAGAGACATGAAGAAGAGGGGTAACATGTTGATGTAGAAGAGACATGAAGAAGAGGGGACACATGTTGATGTAGAAGAGCCATGAAGAAGAGGGGACACATGTTGATGTAGAAGAGGGGACATGTTGATGTAGAAGAGACATGAAGAAGAGGGGACACATGATGTAGAAGAGACATGAAGAAGAGGGGACACATGTTGATGTAGAAGAGCCATGAAGAAGAGGGGACACATGTTGATGTAGAAGAGGGGACACATGTTTGATGTAGAAGAGACATGAAGAAGAGAATAATAATAATTTAAACGTCACCTATTGAATAATAGGTGACGTTTAAATCTCCACTGGGTTTAAACTCAATAAAGACGTTGTTAGGGACCGTCAGAGACTCCGAGGGAAACTCAGGCGATCTTGTTGCGGAGCTCTTGCTGGGGATGATGGCGATCTCCTCACACACCCTCTTGTTGGTGTGGAAGTCGCTGCCCAGGCGGGTGTAGTATTTCTCGATGATGACCCTGGCGGCCTTTTTCACCGTCTTGGTCCTGACGCGTCCCTGAAAGCAGGAAACAAATCACAATCTTTCTGTCAATATTCTGTCCAAAGACTTCGATGTTCAGACCACGAGGAGCGTCACTTAAAACAGAGTCTGTAACACCACAATCATGTCAGATACTCCCATGTTTACTACGTCTTCATATCGTCAAATAACACTTACCTGAGCATTGAAAACACACCAGAAAATAAACATTACATTAGAGTTTAATTCTCACAAACATGGTTTTGAATCAGAATACCTTTATTAGTCCCACAGAGGGGAAATGTACATTAAAAGTATTCTGATTCAACCACAGACAGATGTCCTTCACTAAAGTCCATGTTTGTGAGAATTAAACTTGAATGTAAGACACATTACTTACATGTAACTCTTACGTCTACATGAACACCAACACTGTCTTTACGTCTAAAAAAGTCACTTTGTTTAATCTTTTATTCTAAATGTCTGGGAGCGCCAGGGTCTGATAGGAACGGAGGATCCTTCAGACACGGGAAAGGCTTCCAGCTTCATCTTCCTGTACTATCAATGACCTGGCGACGAGGACGCCATGACCACTTTCGATACAGGGTTTGAAAACACATTTTAAACACGATGCAAACTTGATATTTAAACAAAGAGCCATTAATATCTTATTGATAACCAGTTTTCAGGATGGCCTACATTTCTAATTTGCTCTCTCTGTTAGACTCATGCAGCTGCTGCACCACATTTCAATCCATTATCCTAGATGTAGATATTAGTAGCATTAACAGGTTTCTTTTAATATATTTGTGTCAATTCCAGATTTTTAAGACGACATCTGAGATAATGAATACACCCATTGCACTTAAACTATGCTAACCTAACTATATAATCAGCTATCTATATCTGGTCAGGTTCAATTTAAGGATACTATTTTAGCGGTTTTAATGTTTTGCATCCACCTCACTGCATGAATATCTGATCTCAACTATTTAAATGTGATGTTTAATACCCTAGATGAGCATTTAATGGCAGCTGGATTTCTTCATAGTTACACCACCAGCAGCAGATCACATAAACAACATTAACACTGAAAGATATGAGCGGTTTCACACACCTGTCCCGCAGGTAATAGTGTGTTTAACCGGGATGAGTCAGCTCGAGAGGAAGCATTGTGAGCACGGAGCTAGCTCTCGGTTAGCCTCCGATGCTAACTAACGGACATGTACATTTCGTAATATTTTAACCACTTTAGAAAGCCCATTGTCAGACATATTGAACAGCAGAGTTATTAAGTAATTCCCGGTGATAGAAAACTTTGAACAATGAGGTTAAATATTGATTTAAATAATGAATGTAAACGCGGGTGTTTCAGCTGCAGTTTCCCCGACTCAATAATCACTAATAATCATCTCCGTTAGAGTCATCGCATTTAAATAGTGCAGCTATCGGGTACATCAAACACTCCGGTGTCCGTTCATTATAATATTTAAGATATAAAGCGATTCAAAGCCAGGATTCATTCGGATTAAAGAGGTAGAGTTTTAAAATTCACCCACCATGTTGGATCGGCCTGGTAGAAGAGGACGAGAAGACTTCCGCGGAAGTTTTAAATCCACAGGCGGAAGAATAAGGGAAACGAGCGCAGCAGCTGCTCCCCCTCCGCCGGAGGAGGGAACTACAACAACACAAACTACTTCTACTACTACTTCTACTACTTCTACTACTACTACTACTACTACTACTACTACTACTACTACTACTACTACTGCTACTACTTCTACTACTTCTACTACTACTACTACTACTACTACTACTACTACTACTACTACTACTGCTACTACTTCTACTACTACTACTACTAATACTACTGCTACTACTATACTACTACTACTACTACTACTACTACTACTACTACTACTACTACTACTACTACTTCTAATACTACTACTACTACTACTACTACTACTACTACTACTACTACTACTACTACTACTAACTACTACTACTACTACTACTACTACTACTACTTCTACTACTACTACTACTACTACTACTACTACTGCTACTGCTGCTACTACTACTACTACTACTACTACTACTACTACTACTTCTACTACTACTACTTCTACTACTACAACAACAACAACAACAACAACACAAACTAACACTACTACTGCTAATAATAATACTACTACTAGAACAACAAAAACGACTTCTAATACTATTACTACTACTGCTGCTGCTACTACTTCTACTACTACTACTACTACTACTACTACTTCTACTACTACTTCTACTACTACTTCTACTACTACTACTGCTACTACTACTACTACTACTACTACTTCTACTACTACTTCTACTACTACTACTGCTACTACTACTACTACTACTACTACTACTACTACTACTTCTACTACTACTTCTACTACTACTACTGCTACTACTACTACTACTACTACTACTACTACTACTACTTCTACTACTACTACTACTACTACTACTACTACTACTACTACTACTACTACTACTTCTACTACTACTACTGCTACTACTACTACTACTACTACTACTACTACTTCTACTACTACTTCTACTACTACTACTGCTACTACTACTACTACTACTACTACTACTACTACTACTTCTACTACTACTACTACTACTACTACTACTACTACTACTACTACTACTACTACTACTACTACTACTACTACTACTTCTACTACTACTTCTACTACTTCTACTACTACTACTACTACTACTTCTACTACTACTACTACTACTACTACTTCTAATACTTCTACTACTACTACTTCTACTACTACTACTACTACTACAACAACAACAACAACAACAACAACAACACAAACTAAACACTACTACTGCTAATAATAATACTACTACTAGAACAACAAAAACGACTTCTAATACTATTACTACTACTGCTGCTGCTACTTCTACTACTACCACTACTACTACGACTACAACAACTACAACTACTAATATTACTACTGATACTACCACTACTACAGAATGTGTAACTTAAGCTGACAAAAACACACGCTATTTCCCTAAAATAAATAAAGTTGTATTTAATGGCAATACTCTAGTAAAATACAAGTACCTCAATTGTGTAATATATCTTAATACCTGAGAAAATGTACTTTTATTCTTTAAACAAAATTTGAGTAAATGTGTTTATTTCATTAATAAAAATCAAATATTAAATATTATTCATTTATGTATATCAAAGTGAATACATGATATGATCTTTATTATTTATTGGGGTGTCCGGTGCCTTGCTCCAGGGCACCACGGCAGGGCCTCTCCAAGTACCAGTCCACAAAGAAACCCTCTGTGAACGAGGGTTGTTGTTTCCACTAGACGAACAAATCCAGAACGTTTGAGACAATGAGAGAAAATCAGAAACTCAGACCTGAAAGGATTTATTATTCAGAGAAATTGCAGATTAATTGCAGAAAAACATTCTCCGTGTTTTCTTTCGGACAGCAAACATGTGGTGTGCGCTCAGAGAAGAGAAGATTACATTCAGTGGAAACCAGTCAACGCTCCTTAAAGAAAATAAAGTAACACAGCGACTTTGTGGTTTTCGGTCGAGGCTGAAAATACTTTATCAGAAAAACAAAAGGAATTCATCAACTATTTCAAAGTAGCATTAAAAACTGTATTTACTGTCTTTGTGTTGAATACAAAGCTAACATTAATGCCCTGAACGAGATAAATATAACCTATTAAACTGATTTATGTGCCCGCTGGTGTTTAAAATCTAACAATCATGCAAACACACACACATCCTGTCAGGTGACAATGACATCATTACAGTGCCAACAAACCTGTGCATTTACTAATCTATTATTATATTGTTAGCTGCTTTTTGGCTAACTAAATTCTTATCTATGTGTAACGTATATTTCTGCACTGTGGTACTTTTACTTCTTCTTCTAGCACTAATTAACTCCTTAATTGTCTTTTGGACTTTGGACACACGCGTATGTTTTGTGCATTAATATCTACGCTTATATTCTGAGAGTCTCTGTTATAAACACTTTAAGAGCGATTCAGTCCTTGACTTAAACTAAGATAAGCCTGACGTGTAATTTTATTTTAATGCACAAAACTGTAATTGATATAAAAATCAATCATACCTGGTGCCGCTTGTTTGTACTTTTTTCAGGCGATTTGTAATCTATTCTAGAGAAATTAGGTTTTTTAGAGATTTCAAGAAGCGAGTAAACAAACAATGGATGTCTTTTATGAACATTTAAACCCGATGGAAGTAGATTCAGATGTTTTAGGAGTTAGATAAAGTGTGGCCCTCTGACAGAAACTGCCCTGAGGAATGGCACAGCTAACCTTCTTGATATAATAACGCCATGACTTTTCTTTTGGTAAATATTATAGGTACATATTGATTTTTGAGAGATTTCGTTTTTTCCCCATGGTCACCAAGACTTGAAATAACTATGTTCTGATGAAGAGACTTGGAGACTGCTTTTCACATGGGATTTCAATACATTTCTGAGTGATAACATTTAGTTTTTTCTTTTGTACTTATAGTCTCATAACTCTGTGTACATCCATGTGACATCCCTGTGGCCTACATATGCTGATAGCTTAGCTTCTTGTGAAACAGAACATGTATATAACTTGATTGTGCAGCACAGGGTTCATGTTTTAAATGCATCTTTACACACACACAAAAACGGCGAGCCAAACATGTGAAAACAGGGCTGACGGGGAAGAGTCCTGATTGACGTGGGTATGGACCAGGCGTCAATTAGACGCCTGCAGCTAGTCAGAACGAAGCTGCAGGTCTTCTCACTGGCCATAAAAAACGTGACCACATCACCCCAATTCTGGCCTCACTGCACTGGCTTCCAGTTCGGTTCTGAATTGATTTTAAACTCCTTGTATTTGTTTTCAAAGCCCTAAATGGGCTGGCTCCGGCCTATATAGCAGAACTCCTCCAGCGCTACACCCCAGAGCTTTAAGGTCTGCTGACCAGCTGCTGCTGATAGTGCCCAAGACCAGGCTCTAAACCCGAGGGCACGAGCCTTCGCAGCAGCTGGCCCCAGGCTCTGGACACTCTGCCCCTCCATGTGAGGTCGGCCCAGACCCTAGGGGTTTAAATCCTCACTAAAGACTCACTTCTTCTCTCTGGCCTTCTAGTCAGAGCGGAGTACGACACCTGACATTTCCCTGTGTGTGATTTTATTTTTGCTGTTGTATTTGTGTCTTCTGTTTGCTATCGTAGTAAAGTGTTTTTATTGCATGTACAGCACTTTGGCTCGACCAAAAATCGTTTAAAAAATGTGCTATATAAATAAAACTTGATTTGATTTGATTTGGCTGCCGAGCGTTCCCTCGTACCAGTTGGCGTCCACCTGATTGGGGACTGATTGAGCGTTCCCTCGTACCAGTTGGCGTCCACCTGATTGGGGACTGATTGAGCGTTCCCTCGTACCAGTTGGCGTCCACCTGATTGGGGACTGATTGAGCGTTCCCTCGTACCAGTTGGCGTCCACCTGATTGGGGACTGATTGAGCGTTCCCTCGTACCAGTTGGCGTCCACCTGATTGGGGACTGATTGAGCGTTCCCTCGTACCATTTGTGGCGTTCCCCTGATTGGTCGTCAGGATGGACGTCACCGGCGCTGAAGCTCTAATTCAGGCCGTTTTAAATGTTCCTTTAGCCAGAGACTTATGAAGACAAATAATACCCCTGGTTTACTGTGTGTCAGACGGACAATATCTTATTTAAACGCAGATATCATTCAACTGTGTGCAGAAATACAAATGTGCATTAACATGAAGGTAAAAGTCTTAAAGGGAAACACACACTTTAAATCTGATAATTACTAACAGAGCCTTTCTTTAGTGGTCAGATGGTGTATTACGGCTATAATGTCCTTCAAAAAATAGGAAATTAAACATAGATACAGGAAAGGGAGGGGGGGGGGTAATATATACAAAAACGAAATAATTCTTCGGTTAAAAATATACATTTACAGGAAAAAAAGATCTAAAATTATGATGTCATAAATTTAAAAAAGATATATTAAGAAATTAATTCGTCACATTTCCTCTCATAAATACCTCAGAGAATATTCACGTTTCTTTGTCGTTATTTATGAGATTTTTCTTATAAAATTACAACTTTTTAGATTTTCTTGTGAATGTGATAATTTATTCTTTGAGAAATTGAGATTTTTTTCTCCCAAAAAGTACTTTTTTTAGTTTTGGTTTTAAAATCTAGAGAATTTTCACATTTAGTTTTTTATTTCACTTTTTTCAGATAGTGCCTTTAGATTTTTTCTTGTAATTGTAAGACTTTATAATTTCAGTTTGTTTCTTGAAGAATTTGTGAAATTTTCCTATAAAATTAACACTTTATTATTCTTTCTAATTCTTTCTTGTAAATGTTAATTAATTAATTTAATTTCATACTCTTTCCACGTAAATGTACGACTTTAATCTCGATAATTCCCCGTTCCCCTGGCTTCATATTTTCTTGTTTTTGAGGGTTATTTTCTTGTAAACGTCTACATTTATTCGGAGAATTAGTCTTTTGTTTTGAAATCTGAGAGAATATTCAAGTTTGTTTCTTGTAGATATTTTTTGTAGATTAGATAACATTTCTTTTTTTTCATATAATCTCTATTATCCTGATATTTATTTGAGAAGATTACCCTGTTCCCCTGGCGTCATATTTTCTTTTCTTTTTTCTTTATCAACAATGGCTTTAATACTTAGTGTGATTTACATGATGTATGTATTTATATGTTTTAAGTGAGGTCAGAAACTAAAGTGCTCTTCAGTACAAACTATGGCCTTCCTTCCCAGTGAAACAGATCAATAATCAGTAATCAGTGATCTATCAGAAGCTGTAAACTTGCATATTATCGTCTATAAATGAAGAAGGCGTCACTGTAACGGCAGAGGAACAGCACGTCCACGTAGCTGATGGGGAAGAGTCCTGATTGGCTGCCGAGCGTTCCCTCGTACCAGTTGGCGTCCACCTGATCGGTCAGCAGGATGACGTCGCCGGCGCTGAAGCTCAGTTCGCCATGGTAACCGGGGCGGAAAGAGTAGAGCGCCCGGCAACAGGGCTGATCCAGGACCAGCCCGCTGTCCGCTGGTGATTAAGCACAATTCATTAACGGAAGTATTCATGTGTATCCACTCTGAATAAATACTGAGGACATCTTTTAATTATTCTCATGACTTTCCTGCTTTTTTAAACTCTTTCATTCACACTTTTAAGAATGTTGACTTTTTTTCTGGGAATTTTATTTTTGTCAGATTTTTTACATGTTCAGATTTTGACTTTTCTCAACATTTTGACTTTTCTCAGTTTTTTCAAAATGTTCAGTTTACGCAGAAGTTAGACTTTTTTCTCCTTTTTTGACTTTTTTCTCATATTTTGATTTTTTTCTCATTTTTGGACTTTTTTCTCAGAATTTTACTCATCCCAAAAAAATCCTTATTTCTTAAAATGCTATGTATGTTTTACTTTTTCTCAGAATTTGGACTTTCTCAGAAATCTTAAAGTTGATTCTTTGTTTTTGAAATTTGAATTATATTAAGAATGTTGAACTTCATCAGATTTTTGACTTTTACTCAGTTTTGACTTTTTTCAGAATGTTGGCTCAGATTTTATTCATTTATTTTAATCAAATGTTTTTGTTGATGTTTCTTCATTATTATACAAAATCTAAATATATAAATGATGAACGTCTTGTTTGCAGACGTCAGTGTTTTCTCACCGTAGCAGGAGATGGGACTGCTGGGTCTGGACGTGAACTCTGTGAACTCTCCTGTCACAGAAACCAGGTTCAAATCACAACAAGTCTTTAATTCAGGATTAAAGTGAAATCTAATTTAAATATGAGTAACCTGAGGAGTCGGGGGGGCGCTGGAAGACCTCCACGCTGCCGATCTGTTCCTGTCTGATTCGGATCTTCTTCGGTCTGAAGCGTCGCTCCGGTTTGTTGCTGGCCGCCGTCAGCCTGTTGACACATGAACATTAAATATATATTATACATGATGTGAAGAAATCAGTGGTTGAATGCAGTGTTGACCAGGTGGGCTTTCAGTGAAATCATCATTTAAAATAGAGGAATCTGTGGCCCCTGAATGGAGAGTGAGGCGTATTTCCCCTCTGGAGGACAGCATAGGTGAGGCTCACCTGGCCTGCAGGTCACCATGGAGACCGAGCAGGATGCGGTGTGCGTTGTTGTGAAAGTCAAGCAGCGCGGAGACGAGAGCCGCGAGATGAGAGAGGAGATCGCCCTGCAGACAGAAACATCTGGAGATATCATCGCCCTGCAGACAGAAACAGCTGGAGATCATTCAGCGTCTGACGAGGTGAGAAACTGTCCTCCGGGTGAAGAAGCTCTGGGTCAAGACTCAAAGGGTTTATCATCAGATGCACAGCGGGCTCAAAGCGTTGTGAAGCACCTTGAGATGCAATGTTTTCAAAGTGTGCTATATAAATGAAATGTATTATTATTATTATAAAATAAAAGTAGCCAATGTGTAGAAAGACTGTAGCACAATGACATCAAAGCATACCTGAAGTACCGTGAGTAGATCATCTCTCGGATGTGACCATTCTCCCAGAGTTTCCCTCTTTTTTTAATTCATTTATTTAACAGGGACAGTGCACATTAACCTACATTTCTGTAGTCAACCAAGAGGCTATTTTTCATCTGTAGTCCCTGGAAGGATTGTGTAAGTCACCCTAAAGACACATTACATTTTAAACAAGTAAATACAATCAAATGAAAACATGCACCACAGAGGACTGGAAGTGTTACTGAACAGAACAATACAACAAAACAAAAAAGAACATTTTAAAACACAGTTTATGATGTATGTATGAGGTTTAAAGAGGCCCTGTATCTCTTGGTGGTGCTGTAGTTCTGTAGGTGTTAGTGCATGTCAATGTCTGCAGAGGCTGAAATCCCTGAGTTCCTCCAGAGGGATTTTGTATTTTAAAGGTCCCATATTATCCTCTTCTTCATCAATATATCCCAGGTCTCAGATATACCCAGAGCCTGTCTCTGATTGGCTGAAACACCAAACAGATCATTGCAGCATTACCCATAATCCCCTCTGTTTCAGCCCTGTTTCCAAAGTGCTGATTCTCTGTGTTACTTTAGATGAAAATAAGGAGCCCCTCCCCACGCCCCTCTGAGAGAGATTTGGTTACAAAGAACTCAATGGTGCTCTAGGAGGAGATTCAGGTGATAAGGTGTGGGGGGGGGGGGTTACCTTGGTTGCTGATTGGCTAATGGTTACACAAGACAACACATCGTTATGACATCATAAAGTGGCCAAAATCTGATCAGCTCATTTTCAGACAGGTTTTTATAGAAATGGATCAGGAGAAAAAGAGAGAGAATCTTTGTTCCTGAAACTTTCAGAGTCTCTTTACACAGAGGGGACACATGTTGATGTAGAAGAGACATGAAGAAGAGGGGACACATGTTGATGTAGAAGAGACATGAAGAAGAGGGGACACATGTTGATGTAGAAGAGACATGAAGAAGAGGGGACACATGTTGATGTAGAAGAGACATGAAGAAGAGGGACACATGTTGATGTAGAAGAGACATGAAGAAGAGGGGACACATGTTGATGTAGAAGAGACATGAAGAAGAGGGGACACATGTTGATGTAGAAGAGACATGAAGAAGAGGGGACACATGTTGATGTAGAAGAGACATGAAGAAGAGGGGACACATGTTGATGTAGAAGAGACATGAAGAAGAGGGGACACATGTTGATGTAGAAGAGACATGGAGAAGAGGGGACACATGTTGATGTAGAACATGAAGAAGAGGGGACACATGTTGATGAAGAAGAGACATGAAGAAGAGGGGACACATGTTGATGTAGAAGAGACATGAAGAAGGGGACACATGTTGATGTAGAAGAGACATGAAGAAGAGGGGACACATGTTGATGTAGAAGAGACATGAGGAAGAGGGGACACATGTTGATGTAGAAGAGACATGAAGAAGTGGGTTGAGTTTCTGTCTCTGGGACTCACGTCGCTCTGCAGCAGGACGAACATGCTCCTCTCCACTGACTCTTTGGACGTGATGAACTTCTCCCAGGCGAGATGGATCTCCTCAGCGGAAACGTTCCCTCTCTGCCGCCGCCGCTTGTAGTCGAAATCCAGCCGACGGCCGATTAGCTTCTTCAACTGGAACTGAAGAACAATCAGAACAAACATTAAAACATATATTGAAATAACCGATATCACCAGGAAACTTCCCATTCTGTTACTGTTATTAAGACAATTACTTTCTATATTACAAGCCTTTTAAAAAGTTATGTTTGATCATGCAAATGAGGAATTATCTCATTAAAAAAGTTGCAAATGTCCATATATTTCCAGAACAGAAATGGGAACATTGGATGAAGCCAGGTTCAAATTCCTGTTCAAGCTCCATGTGGAACATCAGCAGACAAACATCAAGACTCATGAGAAACAAACAGCAAACATGGAACATCACAGCAGGATCAGAGAGAGATGCTCAAAGAGCCTTCAGCGTGCATCTGATCTGACCTTCTGTGATTCCCCTGCCTCCTCTCACCCGGATCTCCTTCAGCTCCGTGTCCTGCAGCTCCTCCAGCGGCTCCATGAAGCTCCGTCTGGCCTCTTCATCAAGCACGACCCGGGCCTGAGAGACCTGCTGCAGAGCCCCCCCCCCCGAGCAGAGCGCCCCCTGCAGGGGAACCAGAGGAACAATCAGAGGAACCTGCTGGAGCGCCCCCCCACCCCGATCAGAGCGCCCCCTGCAGGGGAACCAGAGGAACAATCAGAGGAACCTGCTGGAGCGCCCCCCCACCCCGAGCAGAGCGCCCCCTGCAGGGGAACCAGAGGAACAATCAGAGGAACCTGCTGGAGCGCCCCCCCACCCCGAGCAGAGCGCCCCCTGCAGGGGAACCAGAGGAACAATCAGGGAACCTGCTGGAGCGCCCCCACCCCGAGCAGAGCGCCCCCTGCAGGGGAACACATGGAACAATCAGAGGAACCTGCTGGAGCGCCCCCCCACCCCGATCAGAGCGCCCCCTGCAGGGGAACCAGAGGAACAATCAGAGGAACCTGCTGGAGCGCCCCCCCACCCCGAGCAGAGCGCCCCCTGCAGGGGAACCAGAGGAACAATCAGAGGAACCTGCTGGAGCGCCCCCCCACCCCGAGCAGAGCGCCCCCTGCAGGGGAACACATGGAACTCAAATGTGTTCCTGTTTTCATCATATTTAGACTTTTTTTCTCAGATTTGTACTCATCCCTAAAAAGTCCTTATTTCTTAAAAGTGGACCTATTTTCAGAAATGTGCATTTTCTCAGAATTTTGACTGATTTTCTGAATTTTGACTTTTCCTCAGAATTTTTACAACAGAGCCGGCCAGCTAACCAATCAGAGCAGACTGGGCTCTGGTTTCAGACAGAGGGTGAAAAGAGGTGCTGCAGCACAGGCAGTATGAGAGAAATAAAGAGCTGTTTGAACATTAAAGCATGGAGACATGTCCCAGTAGAGACACTACATACTAAATGTCATATTTTCCTGAAGATCTTCGTACCAACTCCGACTCCGCCCCGAGCTCCTGGCCGTAGTGCGTCATACAATCTCCCAGAATGCTCTCTGTCTGCGGGTACCCCCCCGCCTTCCCCTGGCCGCGGATCCTCGACATCGTGTTGAGGACGCTCAGCTTGGCTCTGTCCGCTGCGGGGAATAAATCCATGAAGGCATTCATAAAAACTGTAAGTATCTGAGTTTAACATCGACAGAGGTACATATATATATATGTATACATATATATATATATATATGTATACATATCATATATTTTAATAATATATATTACATCTGTGTTTATTTTTGGTTGATCAACTGTAGCTCTGTCTTCACCGAAGTGTAGAAACCATGTAGGACAAATAGAAAAGTACTTATTATACACACTTACTTTTAATGTCTAAAAATGTTTTATTGGTTGTTAATTGGATTAGTTTTTTGTGCTTTTAATGTGTGTTTCAACTGTTTTTATCACTTGACTATACTTACTAATTATTGTTGTAATGAATGTGCGTGTGTGTGTGAGCCTTTTGATTGGTTGACCAGCATGTGAAACGAAATGAAAGCGTGCTAATAAAGCGGGTTCTGACCCGGGTTGGGCTGCAGGACCTCAGTGGTTCTGCAGAGGAGCTCCAGCAGCAGGGACTGCAGCACCGTGACGCTCTGACACACACACACACACACACACACACACACACCACCACAACACCACACACACACACACACACACACACACACACACACCACACACACACACACACACACACACACACACACACACACACACACACACACACACACACACACACACACACACACACACCTGAGTCAGGTTTATATCACATGAAGGAGTCTCTAAAGAATGGGTCTGATCCAGTTTCACCTTCTCCATCTGCAGGAAGTCGTCGTCCATCTTTGTTCCTTCAGCTCCCATCAGGCGCTCGTTCAGCAGCTGCAGAGAGGCGCTAACGTTAGCTTAGCATCAATGGGCAGGGATCATTATTCACATTTAGCAGCAGTGGGAGGTTATTAGATTATAGCCACAAACATAAGTTTGACCACTAAAATACACAAAATGACTACAAAACTTTTATTGTTGCACATTCTTTAGTTAACTTAGTTATTCCTCTTCATAATTCCACATTAACTTAGTTTATTATATATATTTTGTATTGACTTATTTATGATTTAATAATTTTTGTATACATTTGTATTTCCACAGAGTATTTACGGTTGCTTATATGCTGTAATAACACTCGGGGCATTTTAGCATGCAGCTGCTATAGAGCTCATTGTATCATGTGTTCCTTCTTTAGGTGTTTATAACAATTCAGAATATTTCATATATTCATTATAGGTTATTCAAATATAATTGTATATAAGCATAAAAGTAATATACTCTCTTTACACCATTATAATGTGGCATATTATTAATAATATAAGATGTATTTGAATAATAACTTAATGTATTTGTATAGTGTTGGAGGGTTTAATTTACTGCATTATATTACATATACTTTTTCAAATCTTCCTCCACAATAAATGAGTTTTAGTGGAGAAAAAGTAGAAAGTATTAAAGTACTCAGTAAAGTACTCAGTAAAGTACTCAGTATCAGCTAGTTGTCCAGCAGAGAGTTCATCACTATGCTACTGCAGCAACTAGCCTCATGCTACTGTCAGACAACAGGTAAACACACATTAAAGTGATTTGTTGTTGTTTATGATGCAGAGGTGCAGCAGCAGGCCTCGTGTCGCAGCAAACCTCCAGACACCGGAATACATGTCCCATAAATAAAAACACCAGTCCGGTTTGTCCCGGTTTGTCCCGGGTTGTTGTTACCTGGCTAGCTTTGTGGAGCTGCTTCTTCATCCCGGAGACAGACATCTTCCTCCCCGGACACACACACCTGCATGCAGCGGGGATCAGCGGAGCTCCATCCCGCCTGAGAGGCTCCGTTCCCCGCAGAGAGTCCCGCAGCTCCGCCCCTCCCTCCGGCTGCACCCCGACCTCATTATTAATGCATTAATATGACAAAGGGTTTATTAAGGTTAAATAATATTAACATGCATTATTTAAATACCATTTTATAAAAACGATATGCTTTTTTTGTAGTTCATTGTTTTTATATAGTATTTTTATATCAAATGTATAAAGACTTTTTTATCATAAAGTTATATATTCATTATCCAGGATTGCAGGATTTCATGTGTATCTGTTTTTCGCTTGAGTTTTTATATTTTATGTGGTTACAAATAAGTTAATTCTGGTTTGATATTTCTTTCCCCTTACTGTACTACATTTCCCATGAGCAGTAGCGCCACGTCTCCATCACGTGACTGTCACGGAACGTCACATGCCAACATGGCCGCGTCTGTCTCCAGCGAGCACTTCGACAGCTTGCAGCTCCTTCTGAAGGTTTTCATATGAAATAATCACATTTATTAACCTTTTTAACATTTGAACTGAAGCTCGATGTGTTGTTTTACATCCCGGCCGTTTGATCATTCTGATTCATGTGAAAACATGCATTACATTAGCCTGTTAGCATCAGCAGGATGTAGACTCAGGGTTTAACAACAAGGGTTATTTATCTTTTATATCGTATTATTATGTGGTATTTACCTCCTGCGTGTTGTAATATGAAACGGTCTGATCATATTCTATTCTCGTGTTGATTTAAGACTTGTTTTGTAAGTAAAAGCAGTGTTAAAAGTACTAAAGTATAATGTTGATGTACTTTACTATAGCATTTCCATGTCCTAACCCTCTGTCAGTTTACTCTCCACTTCTCTCTGACTCGTTGCTACTTTACATTCCTCTGGCAGCTCAGAGCTCAGAGACTCAGAGGCTCAGAGCTCAGAGACTCAGAGACTCAGAGGCTCAGAGACTCAGAGACTCAGAGGCTCAGAGACTCAGAGGCTCAGAGTCTCTGAGACTCAGAGGCTCAGAGACTCAGAGGCTCAGAGACTCAGAGACTCAGAGACTCAGAGACTCAGAGACTCAGAGGCTCAGAGACTCAGAGCTCACTTTGTATTTTTAAATAAACGTCTTGTTGTTGTTTCTCCCGAGGCTCCCTCCAAAGACGCAGTGAGAGACGTTTGTGTTCAGAGTCACCGAGGGGGGGCCGCCGGCTGACAGAGACCACCGCAGAAACACTGAGTATCTCTACTGTACAGGCTGAGCAGGTACACACACACACACACACACACACACACACACACACACACACACACACACACACACACACACACACACAACACACACACACCACACACACACACACACACACACACACACACACACACACACACACACACACACACCACACACACACACACACACACACAGAGATTTGTTTCTTTTTTTTTATTATTAGTTTCAACTTTCTGGTCCAACTGCATGTTTGTTTTGGTGCAGAACTGAAAGCGATGTGTTCTTCCATTTAACCTCAGGAGTTGTTCTGGAAGGACTTCGCTGATTTATAGTTTTCATCATACGCATAAAAGCAGCTGCAGCCAGCTTTGGTTGAAGTTGATATGCAAACAGACAACCGATGCCTTTCACACCACGTGCAGGCAGATAACTCAGATTCTGTGTGTGTGTGCGTGTGTGTGTGTGTGTGTCTCAGCTGGTGCACAGTCTCCATGTGTTGTCCCACCACGTCCTCTTCCTCGGCCTCTCCCTCTCCGGAGCAGATCCTCTCTCTGTTCCCCGACTCCTTCCACAGCAGCCTGAAGAACCTGATCACCAAGGTCCTGCTGGAGAACAGGTGAGACACGCACGCACGCACTCACTCACTCACTCACTCACTCACTCACTCTCACTCACTCACTCACTCACTCACTCACTCACACTCACTAGCCTCATTCTTTGCTTTATCTTTCTGTCTGTACGTAGTGAACGATAATATTAACATATCTTTTGATCGTACTTTATGTTTTTCAGTCCAACATGGAGATCAGAAGCCCTCAGTAATCAGAGTGAGTCCAGAGTGTGTGTGTGTGTGTGTGTGTGTGTGTGTGTGTGTGTGTGTGTGTGTGTGTGTGTGTGTGTGTGTGTGTGTGTGTGTGTGTGTGTGTGTGTGTGTGGTGTGTGTGTGTGTGTGTGTGGTGTGTGTGTGTGTGTGTGTGTGTGTGTGTGTGTGTGTGTGTGTGTGTGGTGTGTGTGTGTGTGTGTGTAGATCCAAGTCTCTATCACCATGTGCTCGGCAGCTTCAGAGGAGATATGGAGATGAGACACTGAAGTCCTCCTCCAACAGAGCACCATGAATATATAAAGGACATAGAACAGATACAAGTACATGGAATATGATATACAGATAAATAAATTGTAAGATGCAGACAGATGAATGTTAAGGATGTTCTTTACAGAGTTCAGGTGTTTAATAGTCTTATTGTGTGTGTGTGTGTGTGTGTGTGTGTGTGTGTGTGTGTGTGTGTGTAGTCTCTCTCCCTCAGCTGAAGGACTTGGACTGGACAGTATCCATGGTTACCGGCTCAGACTCTCTCAGCAGGATGTCGGTCCCGACCTGCCTCGTTCAGCTCCAGGTGGGAACTTGTCTCTGAGGACCTCACTTAAAGGTCTCCTATCATGCAAAGTGCACTTTTTGATGTCTTCTCTACATCACCATGTGTCCCCGGTGTGTCCCCGGTGTGTCAGGAGACTCACAAAGTGATGTCTTCTCTACATCCCACGGGCCAATCAGAACGTTGCTGTCAGAAACAATGAGACGTGTTCTGGAAGTAATATGGTCTGTGTTTACATTAGCATGCTAACACTCAGAGCTAACCTGTACTGGAGAGAGTATGTGTGAAGAAGCAGGAAATCAAAAGGAACTCACCTTGTGGTAAACCTGAGAGAGAAAGAGTTTGAGCTCCATGCTGTTTCAGAGAGAATCCTTGATGTGGTTTGGAACAGGATGGAGTTTCATCACGGCAGCATTTAGCTGAGTTTCTGCTGGGAGAGTTCTCCTGATGAGATCTCCTATACTCTCGGGTACTGACCCCTGTTTGACCTCCTCCTCCTCCTCTCACCTCCTCTCTCCTCCTCCTCCTCCTCCTCCTCCTCTCTCCTCTCTCCTCTCTCCTTCTCCTTCTCCTTCTCCTCTCCTCCTCCTCCTCCTCCTCCTCCTCCTCCTCCTCCTCCTCCTCCTCTCCTCCTCCTCCTCCTCCTCCTCCTCCTCCTCCTCCTCCTCTCTCCAGATGGAGGACCTGTGTCAGGCGGTCTCCACGACGACGGGAGCTGAGTCGGGCGTCTCTGGACACGATGCTGGACGGACTCGGACGAATCAGAGACCAGCTGTCCGTGGTGGCCGGGAAATAAAGGACTGCAGATGGCTGATTGGCGGTTCTTAAGATGACATCACAGCTTGCAGCCAATGGGATGTTAGCTCAGACGGACTGGAGAATATGGAAGCTCATTTGTAATATAATGAAACTCACAAAAGTAGTTTTTATGGTGACAAACTGGAGTTAGAATCTGTAAGTAATGACTTATTCTCTCTTTAAGTAACACATTAATATATAAAACTAAAGGTTAGTGTCACAAAACATGACGTAGTTTCTCAAAGAAATACGAATCCTGTGATTTATAAAAGTCTTTATTCTGAGCTGACGTTCCTCGTGCTCTGTGATGCTGTTTAATCATTTAGGGGACTGGGCTTTAGGGTCTCTGATGTTTCCTGCCAACGTTTAACATCTTAGTTTTGTTGCTATTAACAGATTCATTCCACCTTGTTTTATGAGTCGTTGAACTGTGTTAAACTGTTTGTTTGATATTATTTCTTATTCTTGCTAACATTAAAATAAAAGTCTCACTTAAAGTCTTGTGATCCATATTCATGTTATATTTGATGTTATTATTTGATGTGGGAATTGTGCATTATAAACAGGGGTGCACATAACTTTCTCAGTGAGGTACTCAGATGAGTTCCTGGAGTCAGTGTTTGGAACTCCAACTTCTGGCTCCACTCAGTTATTAGATGAAGCCCTCTGTATCGCGAAAGTCAACGGGGGGGGGGGGGGGTAGTGGAGTACTTGTACGTTGTGATCAGCTGTTTTAGCGCAGTTCTCCAGTGAAGGGGGGAGTCTCCCTCCGCAGCCGGTTGGCGTAGTTTTGGCACAATTCCGTTGTACAGACCGACGTTAACAGCAGCCCTGTCTGTGCACGCGGAGACCGACTGTCGTCCGGTGATCTAACCGCCTTCTGGAAAAGCTTCACAAGTACGTCGGTACGCAAATGCGCTTTGTGACACAAGTGACGGTACGCATTTCAGATTGTTGCCGCGCATGCGTACCAGTTATGTGCACCCTGATTATAAACACAAGACACTGTTCTAGTTTGAAACCTAAAATATGTAATAATAATAATAAATTGTATTTCTATAGCGCTTTTCAGACTCAAAGTCGCTTAAAAGGGGAAATAATTCATTCTTAAAAATTGATAAACTCTTTATCTATGATTTTAGCCTCTGCAGACCATTTACATGCACCTATAAAACACCACAGAAGAAGAACAGGGACTCTTTCAGACTTAAAAAAAAGTAAAAACTCAGAGAAAATGTGAGAATTAGAGATGTCCCGCCCCTTAGCCTATCACGTACAACGTGTTTGAGCAACAGCCAATAGGAGCGCAGGGAGTGTTCCGTAGTGATGTAACCGTGTACCGAAGAAAACAAAGGGGGCGGGGTCAGTGAGTTTATTCTGTCACTTTATAAACTCAATACTCCTGATCAAACACTGCAGAGGATCTCAGCTTCATCATCAAACAGATTGAACTCCTTCATAATATTAAATGATCAGCTCAGATGAATATTGATGAAATGTTTGTTCGTCTTCATCAAACCTTCATCCTGTTTTACAAATACACAGAATAACACTGATTAACCATTTACACTCGTTAATAAAGCTGACAGAGCTTTCATTATTTGATTCATGACGGCTCTGGA
>JAAKFY010000007.1:39022450-39037381 GCA_011823955.1 Dissostichus mawsoni
ATGGAACTAAAGAGCAGATCGCGTTCACACCGGAATAAGTCCCTGAGGGAGGATTATGAAAATGAAGCCGCTGACGTCACTTCTTCTTCTTCTGCTTTGGATTTACTGGCAGGCCGCAAACAACTTCACGGCGTATACTGCCGCCCGAAGTCCCCGGCCGGAAGTCCCCGGAGTTGGGGACTGGCTTCAGTAGAAGCTGCTGGGTAATTTTCCGAGTAAATCGCCAGAACGCCGACACCTCCTCATCTCCACCGCTCCCATGTTTTCTTTTGTGTTGCCATAAGTTAGTCTCTCTGCGTTGGTGCGCGGGGCTAATGCTAATGCTAATAATGCTAATGCAAGCAAATAAAATGGCGGCTTCAAAAAACTTTTCAGAGTTTTACGGTTTGCAATCCGCCCAGCCAATCAGAAATTGGAACTTTTTTCTCCCAGGAAAGTACCTGCTCTCTAGCAGGGACTGAAAAGGGGTGAAAAGGTTCTCATGAACTAAGTTCTCTTTTTGGTGTGAACGCAACATCCCAGGAACTATCGGAACTAAAAGGGAAAAGTACTCCGGTGTGAAAGCGCCTATTGCGTGCCTATTGATTTGAACACGATCCGTGTATCCATCATTTCCTGGTCTTCTCTAAAGAAGAGGGACCAATGGAAACGTTGTCATGTTGCCGTTGTTCAGCATGGAAACATTCATTAGCTAACAATGACATTATTGTTCTATTAATATAAAGGGAGGTCAGGTACTCTTTAAAACAGAGTATTTTTAAACACGAGTATCTGTACTTCTACTTGAGTAAAGGATGTGTACTTCTACCTGAGTAAAGGATGTGTACTTCTACCTGAGTAAAGGATGTGTGTACTTCTGCCATCTCTGAGGTGCGTTTGTTTCGTGGCCCCTGACTCTGAGGTGCGTTTGTTTCGTGGCCCCTGACTCTGAGGAGCGTTTGTTTCGTGGCCCCTGACTCTGAGGTGCGTTTGTTTCATTGCCCCTGACTCTGAGGTGCGTTTGTTTCGTGCCCCTGACTCTGAGGTGCGTTTGTTTCGTTGCCCCTGACTCTGAGGTGCGTTTGTTTCGTGCCCCTGACTCTGAGGTGCGTTTGTTTCGTTGCCCTGACTCTGAGGTGCGTTTGTTTCGTTGCCCCTGACTCTGAGGTGCGTTTGTTTCGTGGCCCCTGACTCTGAGGTGCGTTTGTTTCGTTGCCCCTGACTCTGAGGTGCGTTTGTTTCGTTGCCCCTGACTCTGAGGTGCGTTTGTTTCGTTGCCCCTGACTCTGAGGTGCGTTTGTTTCGTGCCCCTGACTCTGAGGTGCGTTTGTTTCGTTGCCCCTGACTCTGAGGTGCGTTTGTTTCGTTGCCCCTGACTCTGAGTGTGTTTGTTTCGTTGCCCCTGACTCTGAGGTGCGTTTGTTTCGTTGCCCCTGACTCTGAGGTGCGTTTGTTTCGTTGCCCCTGACTCTGAGGTGCGTTTGTTTCGTTGCCCCTGACTCTGAGGTGTTTGTTTCGTTGCCCCTGACTCTGAGGTGCGTTTGTTTCGTGGCCCCTGACTCTGAGGTGTTTGTTTCGTGGCCCCTGACTCTGAGGTGCGTTTGTTTCGTGCCCCTGACTCTGAGGTGCGTTTGTTTCGTTGCCCCTGACTCTGAGGTGCGTTTGTTTCGTGGCCCCTGACTCTGAGGTGCGTTTGTTTCGTGGCCCCTGACTCTGAGGTGCGTTTGTTTCGTTGCCCCTGACTCTGAGGTGCGTTTGTTTCGTGGCCCCTGACTCTGAGGTGCGTTTGTTTCGTTGCCCCTCTCACCTGTGTGTCTCGGAGCAGCTGCAGCACGGCCTCCTGCTGGAGGGGCTCTCTGGTCAGCAGGCAGAGGAAGCCCCCCCCCCCAGCCCCCGCCAGGCTCTGCCCCAGCACCAGAGGCTCCAGGGCCTCCATCATCTTCCTCACTGACGAAGGCTCACAGCCCGGGGACATCCTCTTCTTCTGCTGCCAGGAGCGAGACAGACACCCCCAGCCCCGAGAGAGAGCCTGGGGGGGGGGGGTATATACTTATTATCACTTATTCATGCATTTGAGTACATTTGTATGCATCTTGAGTACTTTAATCACTTCCTTTCAGGAGAAAGTTGTTCTTAGTGTGTGTTGTTTGCCAGTGAGCCCTCTTTATGTGATTCATTCAAACATTATCTTCTGGTTCCTCTCTCTTTTTCTCCCAGTTCTTTTGACATGTTGTTGCTTCCCTTTGTACCCTAGCTTAGGAGAGGACGTAACAGTTTGCTATAGTTTTTAGTGCATGTAAATGGTGCTCCCTCTGTTAGTGCAGTGGTTCCCAAACGTTTTCAGTCGGGCCCCCCTTGGGTAATTAGAAATATTTTCGGGACCCCCCAACCCGGTTCCCATCTATATTGGTAGGATTAATTTATATATTGTTGTAAAAACATTACATTTTCTCTGCTAATAATAAGAAGATACAAAGATCCAACTATCATTTTATATTTTATTATGGATTACACATGAACTAAAGTGCTTGTAATAGATACTGTGAATTCATTTGGCCTAATTAAAACTAGTAGGCCTTCTTCCCTGAGTAGTAGATTTTTAAATTCAAATTTCTTTAAGGAAAAATATTAATGAACTACTATTTCTACTGCAGGTTGCAAACGATCACATCACTTTACCATTCCTATTCCACACATAGCCTATCAATGACTTGTGTGTGCTTGCTTTCCCTTTGCAGATCTTCTCAAACGGGGCTGTTGTTGTGAGACTCTCAGTTCATTCTCAATGTCCAGCTTTGATCTGTATTTCGTTTTGATGGCAGCAACAGCAGAAAAGCGAATCTCACACAAGTAGGCTGTTGCAAAAGGCAGCAGCATTATGCCCACAGCTCTCTGACCAATGAGATATTTCGAGCAGTGTTTGTTTACAATTTAATAATAATAATAATAATACATTTGATTTATATAGCACACTTTAAAAACAACGTCATCTCAAGGTGCTTCACAAAGCTAAAAGGAGAAAATAATAACAAAAAAAAATATATCTTCCTGCGCCCCCCCTGCAGTACCTCCGCGACCCACCCAGGGGTCCCCACAGTTTGAAAACCACTGTGTTAGTGCATGTAAATGGTCTTCAGAGGCTGAATTCCCCCTGGGTGAAACACCTGCTGATATGAATACCTTCAGAGCAGGCTCGAGCACATTCCTCTGAGTTCTCCACCAGCTGCTGAACGTTCTGCACCATCGAGGGCTGACGACTGTACCAGCTGCGCACCACGTCCTGCAGAGAAACATCTTCATCATCATCACCATCATCATCATCTTCATCACCATCACCATCATCATCATCCTCATCATCTTCATCACCATCATCATCCTCATCATCTCCATCATCTTGATCACCATCATCATCATCTTCATCACCATCATCATCATCCTCATCATCATCATCATCATCATCACCACCACCACAACCACCACCATCATCATCATCCTCATCACCATCATCATCAATAACTAATCAAAGGTACCTGCAGCAGGTTCCTGGCCAGGCGCGTCTTCCCGGTGTAAACCAGCAGGAGGCGCTGCTGCAGAGAAATCAGGAATTCTTCAGGAGGAGAAATACGCTGCACCTCCACCTGCAGGGGAGAAAGGAGAGAGATCTCCCACCTTTAGACCCTCTATTAGACCTCCTACCTGATCCTGCCAACCCCCACCTGAGAGAGGAGGAGGAGGAGGAGGAGGAGGAGGAGGAAGAGGAAGAGGAGAGGAGGAGGAGAAGAGGAAGAGGAAGAGGAAGAGGAAGAGGAGGAGGAGGAGGAGGAGGAGGAGGAGGAAGAGGAGGAGGAAGAGGAAGAGGAGGAGAGGAGGAAGAGGAGGAGGAAGAGGAGGAGGAGGAGGAGGAGGAGGAGGGGGAGGAGGAGGAAGAGGAGAAGAAGATGTTAATTTTTTTTATTTACTTATTTATACCATTTTTTTTATACATTTAAAAACTTTATTTTGTTTAATTTTTCCTCATTTATTTATTTGTTTCTGTGTCCTGCTGCCATAGTAACAGAAGGTGATGTACTGTGGTGAGGGTCTGAGGGTCTGTAACTGTGGTGAGGGTCTGTACCTGTGGTGAGGGTCTGAGGGTCTGTACCTGTGGTGAGGGTCTGTACCTGTGGTGAGGGTCTGAGGGTATGTTTGTGGTGAGGGTCTGTACCTGTGGTGAGGGTCTGTACCTGTGGTGAGGGTCTGAGGTCTGTACCTGTGGTGAGGGTCTGAGGGTCTGTACCTGTGTGAGGGTCTGTACCTGTGGGGAGGGTCTGAGGGTATGTACCTGTGGTGAGGGTCTGAGGGTCTGTACCTGTGGTGAGGGTCTGAGGGTCTGTACCTGTGGTGAGGGTATGTACCTGTGGTGAGGGTATGTACCTGTGGTGAGGGTCTGAGGGTCTGTACCTGTGGTGAGGGTCTGATGGTCTGACCTGTGGTGAGGGTCTGTACCTGTGGTGAGGGTCTGAGGGTCTGTACCCGTGGTGAGGGTCTGAGGTCTGTACCTGTGGTGAGGGTCTGAGGGTCTGTACCTGTGGTGAGGGTCTGGTACCTGTGGTGAGGTTCTGTACCTGTGGTGAGGGTATGTACCTGTGGTGAGGGTCTGAGGGTCTGTACCTGTGGTGAGGGTCTGAGGGTCTGTACCTGTGGTAAGGGTCTGTACCTGTGGTGAGGGTCTGGACCTGTGGTGAGGGTCTGAGGGTCTGTACCGTGGTGAGGGTCTGAGGGTCTGTACCTATAGTGATGGTCTGAGGGTCTGTACCCGTGGTGAGGGTCTGAGGGTATGTACCTGTGGTGAGGGTCTGAGGGTCTGTACCTGTGGTGAGGGTCTGAGGGTCTGTACCTGTGGTGAGGGTCTGTAACTGTGGTGAGGGTCTGAGGGTCTGTACCTATGGTGAGGGTCTGAGGGTATGTACCTGTGGTGAGGGTCTGTACCTGTGGTGAGGGTCTGTACCTGTGGTGAGGGTCTGAGGGTCTGTACCTGTGGTGAGGGTCTGTACCTGTGGTGAGGGTCTGAGGGTCTGTACCTGTGGTGAGGGTCTGTACCTGTGGTGAGGGTCTGAGGGTATGTACTTGTGGTGAGGGTATGTACCGTGGTGAGGGTCTGAGGGTCTGTACCTGTTTGAGGGTCTGAGGGTCTGTACCTGTGGTGAGGGGCTGAGGGTATGTACTTGTGGTGAGGGTATGTACCCGTGGTGAGGGTCTGTACCTGTGGTGAGGGTCTGAGGGTCTGTACCTGTGGGTGAGGGTCTGTACCTGTGGTGAGGGTCTGAGGGTCTGTACCTGTGGTGAGGGTCTGTACCTGTGGTGAGGGTCTGAGGGTCTGTACCCGTGGTGAGGGTATGTACCTGTGGTGAGGGTCTGAGGGTCTGTACCGTGGTGAGGGTCTGAGGGTCTGTACCTGTGGTGAGGGTCTGAGGGTCTGTACCTGTGGTGAGGGTCTGAGGGTCTGTACCTGTGGTGAGGGTCTGTAACTGTGGTGAGGGTCTGAGGGTCTGTTACCCGTGGTGAGGGTCTGAGGGTCTGTACCTGTGGTGAGGGTCTGAGGGTCTGTACTGTGGTGAGGGTCTGTAACTGTGGTGAGGGTCTGAGGGTCTGTACCCTGTGGTGAGGGTCTGAGGGTCTGTACCTGTGGTGAGGGTCTGAGGGTCTGTACCTGTGGTGAGGGTCTGTACCTGTGGTGAGGGTCTGAGGGTCTGTACCTTGTGGTGAGGGTCTGTACCTGTGGTGAGGGTCTGAGGGTCTGTACCTGTGGTGAGGGTCTGTACCTGTGGTGAGGGTCTGAGGGTATGTACTTGTGGTGAGGGTATGTACCTGTGGTGAGGGTCTGAGGGTCTGTACCTGTGGGAGGGTCTGAGGGTCTGTACCTGTGGTGAGGGGCTGAGGGTATGTACTTGTGGTGAGGGTATGTACCCGTGGTGAGGGTCTGTACCTGTGGTGAGGGTCTGAGGGTCTGTACCTGTGGTGAGGGTCTGTACCTGTGGTGAGGGTCTGAGGGTCTGTACCTGTGGTGAGGGTCTGTACCTGTGGTGAGGGTCTGAGGGTCTGTACCCGTGGTGAGGGTATGTACCTGTGGTGAGGGTCTGAGGGTCTGTACCCGTGGTGAGGGTCTGAGGGTCTGTACCTGTGGTGAGGGTCTGAGGGTCTGTACCTGTGGTGAGGGTCTGAGGGTCTGTACCTGTGGTGAGGGTCTGTAACTGTGGTGAGGGTCTGAGGGTCTGTACCCGTGGTGAGGGTCTGAGGGTCTGTACCTGTGGTGAGGGTCTGAGGGTCTGTACCTGTGGTGAGGGTCTGAGGGTCTGTACCTGTGGTGAGGGTCGGTACCTATGGTGAGGGTCTGAGGGTATGTACCTGTGGTGAGGGTCTGTACTGTGGTGAAGGTCTGTACCTGTGGTGAGGGTCTGAGGGTCTGTACTGTGGTGAGGGTCTGAGGGTCTGTACCTGTGGTGAGGGTCTGTACCTGTGGTGAGGGTCTGAGGGTCTGTACCTGTGGTGAGGGTCTGTACCTGTGGTGAGGGTCTGAGGGTATGTACTTGTGGTGAGGGTCTGTACCTGTGGTGAGGGTCTGAGGGTCTGTACCTGTGGTGAGGGTCTGAGGGTATGTATTGTGGTGAGGGTATGTACCCGTGGTGGGGTCTGAGGGTCTGTACCCGTGGTGAGGGTCTGAGGGTCTGTACCTGTGGTGAGGGTCTGTACCTGTGGTGAGGGTCTGTACCTATGGTGAGGGTATGTACCTGTGGTGAGGGTCTGAGGGTATGTACCTGTGGTGAGGGTCTGAGGGTCTGTACCTGTGGTGAGGGTCTGAGGGTCTGTACCTGTGGTGAGGGTCTGAGGGTCTGTACCCGTGGTGAGGGTCTGAGGGTCTGTACCTGTGGTGAGGGTCTGAGGGTCTGTACCCGTGGTGAGGGTCTGTACCTGTGGTGAGGGTCTGCTCCAGGTGCAGCACGGCGTGGATCAGAGAGTTCCTGTCGAAGGTCTGCCCGGTGCAGCTGTAGACGGCAGAGAGCAGCGCCCCCGCCAGGATGCTGCTGGTACCTGCAGGGGGACAGCACAGAGACATGTATTTATTAGGATGAACTCCTTGATGTCTGATTACCTAGAAGAGCAGCAGGACTGTTTTAGGCATGTGACAGCTATGTGACTAACATGATGATTCAGCCTCTATGGAGAGAGACAGATGACAAGCAGGATCATTCAGGGTATATGCAGGAATCCTGAAGTCAAATGTCATACCCTTTAAAGGGCCCATGTCATGCTTTTCTGGTTCTGACCCGTCCCCTTGTGTTCTGTAGCTTCTGCATGTAAACGGTCTGCAGAGTCACAAACCCTCAAAGTGCACCCTGTAGGGAGTACAACTCTAACACAGAGAAGACCTGTCTATGCGGCCCCAGAACGCCTCGTTGGGGATTTCTCTTTTTCCATTGTTTACTTCTTGGGTATAGTGACGTATTTCGGGTATAGTTACGTCCGCGGAGCCGTTACTTTTGGACCAATCTGCGGACTTCCTCACACAAACACACTCGGCGGGACGTTGCGAGGCTCGCTGCTGCGAGGAGCGGGACACTGTGAGCTGGCTCACTGGTGTGGGGTCGGCGAGACAGCGAGACATCGCGGAACTCAGCCTGAGCACAAACTCCCAGCCAGGCTGCGGGTGTGTGTGTTTCGGGCTGGGTTTCGCTGTCTCGCAGACGGCCACTGGGCTCACAGGGAGGGGGGGGGGGGCAGGAGCTCCAGCAAGCCGTTTAGGACAGAGAGTGAATACACATGCTATACAGAGATGCTGTATGAGAAACCAATGTGAGTTTGGAACATTGAACAATGTGAATCTAATCTAGTAGACCTCAACAATGGAATCATGATCAGTAGAAATGGCCACGACACGGGACCTTTAAGACCTTTTTTAAGACCCTTTCCATACATTTTAAGACCTCATCGCCACTTGGAGTTTTAACCGGTTACCTTTACCTCACATTGACTATATACAGTATTGATTCTCCTTCCTCCTTATCTTCCAACCATTTGGACGCAGACTTGCATGTCCCCATAACGATGTTGTTTAACAACCGGCGTAAACGGACCTTCGCGCGCTATCAAGCAGTGAGCGCGCGATGTCCTGTTCAGATGACGTCACATCCAACGGGATGCCATAAATAAACTACACAGAATCACTACACCCTACGCCATGATTACATTCAGGCAGACTGTAGAATACAACCTCTTTGGACCATTGATATACTTATTGAAAACAAGCTACAACATGTAATACCTTGGAAAATGCCGTTTAATACTTTTTAATACTTTTGAATAGCCTTAATTTTCGCTAAATTGATTTATCAACTTTTAATACTTTTGAAGACCCCGCGGACCCCCTGTCATTTCTGACGTGGAGCTAATCTGAACTAAACATTGAATACTGCTTTCTATTCCTCCATCTTGTGACTGTGTAACTCCCTCTCTTGGATATCAGCATGTGAAGGACACTGTTCAGGAACTAGTTGATGCTCTGTATGTGATGACTCCTTCCATTCTGGAGAGGATCAGAGATACATGGATCCTGAGATTGAAGCTCAAGCCGGGGACCAGGGAGAGTTTTCTAACACACATAATTATGCATTCTCTGACTTTATTTCATGTTTGATTCTCTCACCGAGTCCTGATCCGGTGGGCAGCAGCGACCAGCTGTGCAGCTCCACCCCCCCGCCCCACCGCTGCATCAGCTGTTCCCCCAGTGCATGCTGGGAGGAGAGAGACACCAGACCACTGCACACACACACCGCCTTCAGCAGGGCTCCTGTAACACACACACACACACACACACACACACACACACACACACACCAAACACCACACACACACACACACACACACACACACACACCACACACACACACACACACACACACACACACACACACACACACACACACACACACACACACACACACCACACACACACACACAAACACACCACACACACACACACACACACACACACACACACACACACACACACACACACAACACACACACACACACACACACACACAACACACACACACACACACACACACACACACACACACACACACACACACACACACACACACACACACACGGATACATGAAAAAAATGTTTTATTATTAATAATTTCTTTATTATATATAAAAAAATACATATATATATTTTAATACATTTATTTTATTATATTCTATTCTTTTAAATTAAAGTATTATTTATTATAGTTTTATATAATTAAACTAATTTATTCTATTATTTAAATGATAGTATGACTTATTATAGTATTATATATCAGTAAACTATATGATGTTATTCCGGTACCAGGTGCGTGCGGCTGGCAGTAATCCCGCAGGTCGTCCAGGCTGTCACACGCCGTCTCCGTGGAAACGCCACTGTCCCTCCCCCGCTGTGGCTGACCAATAGGAGGCGGGGCTCCGGGATGCGGCGGGCGCGAGCACCAATAGGACGCCTCCCATCGACCCTCACTGCCACGTTAGTGACGGAGCCGCCGTGCTCGAAGGCGATGGGCGGCGTGTCGCTCCACCCGCCTGGAGGAGGACACTCAGCGTTCAGAGGAGGGTCATTACTGAGTAACACGTGTATGATATATACAAAATACATTTTATATAGTAACATTTTTGTGGAGATTTTCTTCTTAAATCTGTAGAAAACTGTTTGTACAGGACATCTTTGCAGCATCACAATGTTTAATATACCATTTCTGCATAATATTGCGTCACCTCAAAACTTAGAAACAAGGTTACATTTTGAGAACAAAATGGACATTTGAGGATTTTTTCTTTTTTTATGAAAAGTCAAAATTGGTAAAAAAAATCTAATTCTAAAATCAAGTCTTTGAAATGTCAAAGTCTGCAGCTCTAAAATGGTACAATTACAACAAAACGAAAACAACAAAACAACTGAGAGACAAAACTGCGCCCTGTAAATTATCAAAGGTTCTGGAAATTTCAAAAAATAATATTCCCAATTATGTTCCTCACCTGCCAGGTCCAGTCTGGCCGGACACTCCACTTCTGCCACTCCCCGAGGGGCGGGGCTTCCCCCTGACCAATGGAGATGAACCTCTGCGATGACATCACGGCGCGGCGCAGCAGCACCTGTCCGGCGCCCTCGTAGTGACGAGCGGCCCGAACCAGGAGGTCCGGTCTGAGCAGATATTACAAATCAATAAATAAATAATATATCTAAGAAGAAAATAAGTGCCTGTCAAATGTGTGAAAAATGAGTCATCAAGGCTGGCAGATTTAGGTTGTTCTGAAACACATGTATATTCTTTACTTTTTTAATGCTATTTTATTTTTATTGAGATGTTTACATTTTGGTTTGTTTATTTCTAGTCTTTTCATTTCTCTAATGTTCGATGCCGTGTTTTTATGCTGCAACGCAAACATTTCACAACTTGGGATCAATAAAGTACTTCTTATCTTCTTATCTGATCTTAATGTGCCTCACCTGCTCAGCCAATGATCTCTCTGCGCTGCCAGTGCTTTGACCCCGCCCCTCAGGTCCCCCTCCTCCAATAGGGAGTAGGCGTGGCTCCAGGCCTCGTTGGCTGCAGGTCCGCTCCTCAGGCCCCCCCGCCCCCCGCCATGATCACCAACACATCAGCGATACATGAGAGGCATCGAGCCGCCACGCCAAGCCCCGCCCACAACACTGACTCCGCCCCCAACGCTGCGTCTGACTCCGCCCCCAACGCTGGCTCCGCCCCTGCTCACTGCTGCCTGCTGCAACTGAGAAGAAGAAAAACAGGAAGTAAGGTAAGGCACGTTGATTTATAAAGCACATTTCCAGACATGTTGTGATCGTGTTTCCCTCAACAGAAATGAGACATGTTTGCATTCATCCTTTCGCCTCTATCTACTTGTCCTTCATCCTTTCTTTATAACTAATGCTGTGGATGTATTGTGATTTTAAAAAGGTGTCTATCATCTGGCCGGGGACAACAGCTGTTGGATAAAGCTGCCCCATTTACTGTTAGTTGATCAACGGGGAAGGTCCACGACACTATGAACACATAAACTAAACTAAACACATAATAGGAAGACAACATAAAGGACCACGATGGAATAACAGATTCATAAAAACCATGCATAAAGAGATAGTACTGGAGGGCTAACGGGACGGCTAACGGGAGGGCTAACGGGGGGCTAGCGGGAGGGCTAACGGGGGGGCTAGCGGGAGGGCTAACGGGAGGACTAAGGGGACAGCTAACGGGAGGGCTAACGGGAGGACTAACGGGAGGGCTAACGGGAGGACTAACGGGACGACTAACGGGACGGCTAACGGGAGGACTAACGGGACGGCTAACGGGAGGGCTAACGGGAGGGCTAACGGGAGGACTAACGGGAGGGCTAGCTCCCGATAAACTCCGCTCTGTCTAATTGTTGAAATAAAATACAAAATGAAAGTTAAAAAAGTTATCATTATGATTATTCTAACTCACTGCTGTCCAGGGTCTGCAGCAGCGCCCCCTGCTGGCCGCCCTGCACCGCGGCCCTGAAGCAAGGCAGCAGGCAGACGTGGCTCCTCCCCCTCAACTCCTCCTTCACCCTCCTCCTCCCCCCCAGGAACAGAAGCTCCTCCCTCCAGCGTAGCTCCGCCTCCTGACAGGTGAGGGACAGCACCTCCTTCAGAGAGAGCCTCCACGCCTCCCTCCACCTCAGAATCAGAATCAGAAACAGGTTTATCACAGGTGGGTCGTCACGTACGAGGAGTTTCACTTGGTGTCGTGGTGCAGACATAAAAGTAAAACAAGAATTAAAACACAGATAGAGAATGTTAGAAAATCTCCCTCGTCACCGGCTTGAGCTTCGATATCAAGATCCATGTATTTATTATCCTCTCAAGAATGGAAGGAAAAATATGAGAATTTGTTGGTATTTTTCTCAAAATCTCAAAATTAGGACTTTTTCTCAAAATTATTATTATTTTGTCAAAATTCGAAAAATTCAGACTTTTTCTCAAAATTCAGACTTTTTCTCAAAATTCAGACTTTTTGTCAAACATCGAAAAATTCGGACTTGTTCTGAATACTTAAACATGTTAATAATCACAGCTACAGTTGGGATACCTTTAGGCGCTTTCACACCGGAGTACTTTTCCCATCAATCTCAAAATGATGACTTCTCAAAAATCACAAAAATCTGACTTTCCAAAAATCTCAAAATTATGAATCTTTGTCAAAAATATGACATTTTCTCAAAATTCGACTTTTTCTCAAAATTAGGACTTTTCTCAAAATTAGGACTTTTTCTCAAACATTGAAAAATTCAGACTTGTTCTGAATACTTAAACATGTTAATAATCACAGCTACAGTTGGGATACCTTTAGGCGCTTTCACACCGGAGTACTTTTCCCATCAATCTCAAAATGATGACTTCTCAAAAATCACAAAAATCTGACTTTCTCAAAAATCTCAAAATTATGAATCTTTGTCAAAAATATGACATTTTCTCAAAATTCAGACTTTTTCTCAAAATTAGGACTTTTTCTCAAAATTAGGACTTTTTCTCAAACATTGAAAAATTCAGACTTGTTCTGAATACTTAAAACATGTTAATAATCACAGCTACAGTTGGGATACCTTTAGGCGTTTTTAGTACTTTTCCAGGAATAGTTCCGATAGTTCTTGGATTTGCGTTCACTCCAAAAAGATCTGGAACTAGAACCTAGTTCATGAGAACCTTTTCACCCACTTTCCTGGGGAGGAAAAGGATCCAATTTCTGATGGCCGGGCGGATTGCAAACCACGCCCCGTAAAACTCTGAAAAGTTTTGTGAAGCCGCCATTTATTTGCTCGCATTAGCATTGTTAGCACTAAGTACCGGGAACTAAGTACCGGGAACTAAGTACCGGGAACTAAGTACCGGGGACTAAGTAGGGAACTAAGTACCGGGAACTAAGTACCGGGGACTAAGTACCGGGGACTAAGTACGGAACTAAGTACCGGGAACTAAGTACCGGGGACTAAGTACCGGGACTAAGACCGCAAAGTACTTGGTGTGAAAGCGGCTAATGTCATCATGTTACTCTCACACTGGAAGAGGACATTCACTATTTTCCAAACAGAGAACTAGAAAAATAGTAAAAATATAGTAAAACATAACAGGATATACATACCTCCCCAGGCCTCCCCGGCCCCCCCATCAGCCAGCACACGCCCCCCTCCTCCCCACTGCCCCTCCCCGGGGGGAGAGGACTGGGAAGAGCCGCGCCTCCATCAGGCAGCGACGCCCCCCCGCACCCACAACTCCTCCGGCCTGAGAAGAGGAGAAATACAATGCACAACACACACACACACACAAACACACACCACACACACACACACACACACACACACACACACACACACACACACACACACACACACACACACACACACACACACACAAACAACACACACACCACAAAACACCACACAACACAACACAACACACACACACCACACACAACACACACAACACACACACACACAACACACACAACACACACACACACACACACACACACACACACACACACACACCCCACACACACACACACACACACACTTATTATTTGATTATTGAATATAATACTTGATTATTGAATATAATACTTGATTATTTGATTATTGAATATAATACTTGATTATGAATATAATACTTGATATTTTTGATTATTGAATATAATACTTGATTATTTGATTATTGAATATAATACTTGATTTGAATAAATACTTGATTAGCTTCAGGATGTTTAAGTTTGGTGTAAATGTAAAATCATTTAGAAATCAATAATTCAAATACAAAGAGAAATCAGATTTCTCCTTCGGCTCGTGTAAATGAAATAAAGTCGTACTGGATTCCTGTTCTGATGAAGAAGAACTCCAACTCTGATTCAGGAAGGAGGAGGTGCTGTCATCAAAGGAGACCTGAGGAGGAGGAGGAGGAGGAGGAGGAGGAGGAGGAGGAGGAAAGGAGGAGGGAGAGGAGGAAGAGGAGAAGAGGGGAGGAGGAAGAGGAAGAAGAAAGAGGATGAGGAGGAGGAGCAGGAGGAGGAAGAGGGAGAGGAAGAGGGGAGGAGGAAGAGGAGGAGGAGAGAGGAGGAAGAGGGAGAGGAGGAAGAGGAGGAGGGAGAGGAGGAAGAGGAGGAGGAGGAAGAGGAGGAGGAAGAGGGAGAAGAAGAGGAGGAGCAGGAGGAGGAAGGGAGAGGAAGAGGGGAGGAGGAAGAGGAGGAGGAGGGAGAGGAGGAAGAGGGAGAGGAGGAAGAGGAGGAGGGAGAGGAGGAAGAGGAGGAGGAGGAAGAGGAGGAGGAAGAGGGAGAAGAAGAGGAGGAGCAGGAGGAGGAGGAGGAAGAGGGAGAGAAGAGGGAGGAGGAAGAGGAGGAGGAGGAAGAGGAAAGAAGAGGAGGAGGAGGAGGGAGAGGAGGAAGAGGAAGAAGAAGAGGAGGAGGAGCAGGAGGAGGAAGAGGAGGAGGGAGAGGAGGGAAGAGGGAGAGGAGGAAGAGGAAGAAGAAGAGGAGGAGCAGGAGGAGGAGGAGGAAGAGGGGGAGGAGGTAGGAGGAGGAGGAGGGAGAGGAGGAAGAGGGAGAGGAGGAAGAGGAGGAGGGAGAGGAGGAAGAGGAGGAGGAGGAAGAGGGAGAGGAGGAGGAGGAGGAGAGGGAGAGGGGAGGAGGGAGAGGAGGAAGAGGAGGAGGAAGGAGGAGGGAGAGGAGGAGGAGGAGGAAGAGGGAGAGGAGGGGAGGAGGAAGAGGGAGAGGAGGAGAGAGGAGGAAGAGGGAGGAGGGGAGGAGGAGGGAGGGAGGAAGAGGAGGAGGAGGAGGAGGGGAGAGGAGGAGGAGGAGGAGGAAGAGGGAGGAGAGGAGGAGGGAGAGGAGGAGGGAGGAGGGAGAGGAG
>JAAKFY010000007.1:39038381-39043381 GCA_011823955.1 Dissostichus mawsoni
GAGAATACAAACAAAATGTAAACAAACGGGGAAAAAAAGGCAGTTGAGTTGGGGAGCGAAAGACACTGCAGCCATTATGGTGTGTGTGCATGTGATGTGACCATAGGAGGAGCTCACCTGTACCTGTCACCTGCCTGTGGGGGGCGGGGCCTGTGCTGGGGGCGGGCTGTGCTGGGGGAGGAGTCAGGCTGGCTGCTGGACAGCTTGGTGGAAGACGACCTCTTCACGATCTTCGTGGATCCGAGTTACTGGACGGCTGCAAGAGAGACAGAAAAGGAAGTGAATGGATTTTAAAAAGTAAATATTGGACCCTTTCTCTAAAAGGCAGTGAGCTCAAGTTCACTGACTGATGATGTAATGCTAAATATATCAGTCAGATATCTGTTAGCGCCCAGGTGTGGATAAGGTTGTGATGAGCGTGTGTCTGCAGGAGGTACCTTGAGTTTGCTGCTGCTGCTCTGGAAGCGGAGGCAGGTGACGGAGGTTTTGTGCGCGGCGGTGACTCTGGTGGGGGCGCTGGAGTTCCTCAGGTCGTAGTGGAGGATCTTCCCTGCGTGGAGCCCACCACCAGCCCCGTGCCGTCCGGAGAGAAGTCCACCGCCGTGAGGGGGCTGTCCCCCGGATGGACCTCAGCACGCTGCAGGGACACGGCGCATTTAACAGGGTCAACACTCATATTCTGATTTTAAAATGTAGTTAGGGTTCAGTTCTGACACTTTGTGAGTTCCCTTCCTTAGTTTTGTCCTCTTGTCTGATTGTTCTTATTGTTTATGTTATTTCTGTATTGTTCATGATTGGTGTTGTATTGGTTTATAATTGTACATTGTAGTTTGTGACAGTTACTTGATTTAAGAAAAGAATAAATAGAGCAAAGATTGGAGTAAACAAAGTAAAATATGTGAATCCTTCTCACCACTGACTGTAGGGTAAACACATGTATTATAAAAGCAGTCCTTGATTATTTAAAAAACAAAAAAATGAGCATAATGCGATTTAAATAGTGCGTATTGAGATTGAGAGTTACTGTGCAGCCCTATATGTAAAGGCTCACATCCTGCTGGCCGTGTAGCTTTGACGATAAAACATGAACGTAAAGGCGTTATATCAGAGGGGGGAGGTAGAGGAGTACACATACTTTGTTACTGTACTGAAGTACATGTCTCTGGTATCAGTACTTTACTCCACTACTTTTTCTGACCACTTTTTGCTTTGACTTCCTACATGTTGAACACAAATACCTGTACTTTCTACTTCTTACATGTTGAACCCAAATACCTGTACTTTCTACTTCTTCCTGTTGAACCCAAATACCTGTACTTTCTACTTCTTCCATGTTGAACACAAATACCTGTACTTTCTACTTCTTCATGTTGAACCCAAATACCTGTACTTTCTACTTCTTACATGTTGAACCCAAATACCTGTACTTTCTACTTCTCCATGTTGAACACAAATACCTGTACTTTCTACTTCTTCCATGTTGAACCCAAATACCTGTACTTTCTACTTCTTACATGTTGAACCCAAATACCTGTACTTTCTACTTCTTACATTTTGAACCCAAATACCTGTACTTTCTACTTCTTCCATGTTGAACCCAAATACCTGTACTTTCTACTTCTTACATGTTTGAACCCAAATACCTGTACTTTCTACTTCTTCCATGTTGAACCCAAATACCTGTACTTTCTACTTCTTCCATGTTGAACCCAAATACCTGTACTTTCTACTTCTTCCATGTTCCAAACAGGCTGGTTCCTTTAGTCTGAATGTGTGTTTGGTGGCGTGATCATTATTATTTAGAGTCATTGCGTGCCTATTGATTTGAACCACGATCCGTGTATCCATCATTTCCTGGTCTTCTCTAAAGAAGAGGGACCAATGGAAACGTTGTCATGTTGCCGTTGTTCAGCATGGAAACATTCATTAGCTAACGATGACATTATTGTTCTATTAATATAAAGGGAGGTCAGGTACTCTTTAAAACAGCTGGTAGTTATGGGTACTTTTTACTGAAGTACATTTCAAAGCCCATACTTCTTTACTTTTACTTGAGTAAAGAAGTTTAGTCAGTACTTCTACTTTTACCAGAGTATTTTTAAACACAAGTATCTGTACTTCTACTTGAGTAAAGGATGTGTACTTCTAGCTGAGTAAAGGATGTGTATACTTCTAGCTGAGTACAGGATGTGTGTACTTCTACCTGAGTAAAGTGTGTACTTGTTACCTCTCTGGGTATATGTACTTGTTCCCTCTCTGGGTATATGTACTTGTTCTCTCTCTGGGTATATGTACTTGTTTGGGTTATGTACTTGCTCCCTCTCTGGGTATATGTACTTGTTCCCTCTCTGGGTATATGTACAGGTGTTCCTCTCTGGGTATATGTACAGGTGTCCCTCTCTGGCTATATGTACTTGTCCCCTCTGGGTATATGTACTTGTTCCCCTCTGGGTATATGTACAGGTGTCCCTCTCTGGGTATATGTACTTGTCCCCTCTCTGGGTATATGTACTTGTTCCCTCTCTGGATATATATACTTGTTCCCTCTCTGGGTATATGTACAGTTGTTCCTCTCTGGTATATGGGTACAGGTGTTCCTCTCTGGGTATATGTACAGGTGTCCCTCTCTGGCTATATGTACTTGTCCCTCTCTGGTATATGTACTTCTTCCCTCTCTGGTAGATGTACTTGTGTCCTCTCTGGCTATATGTACTGTCCTCTCTGGGTATATGTACTTGTTCCTCTCTAGGTATAGGTACAGGTGTTCCCTCTCTGGGTATATGTACTTGTCCCCTCTCTGGTATAGTACTTGTCCCTCTCTGGGTATATGTACTTGTTCCCTCTCTGGGTATGTACTTGTTCCTCTCTAGGTATAGGTACAGGTGTTCCCTCTCTGGGTATATGTACTTGTCCCTCTCTGGGTATATGTACTTGTCCCTCTCTGGGTATTGTACTTGTTCCCTCTCTGGGTATATGTACTTGTTCCTCTCTAGGTATAGGTACAGGTGTTCCCTCTCTGGCTATATGTACTTGTCCCCTCTGGTATATGTACTTGTTCCTCTCTGGGTATATGTACTGTTCCCTCTCTGGGTATATGTACTTGTTCCTCTCTAGGTATAGGTACAGGTGTTCCTCTCTGGGTATATGTACTTGTTCCCTCTCTGGGTATATGTACTTGTTCCTCTCTAGGTATAGGTACTGTTCCCTCTGGTATATGTACAGTGTTCCCTCTCTGGGTATATGTACAGGTTGTTCCCTCTCTGGGTATATGTACTTGTTCCCTTCTGGGTATATGTACTTGTGTCCTCTCTGGGTATATGTACAGGTGTTCCCTCTCTGGGTATATGTACTTGTCCCTCTCTGGGTATATGTACTTGTCCCTCTCTGGGTATATGTACTTGTGTCCTCTCTGGGTATATGTACTTGTCCCTCTCTGGGTATATGTACTTGTTCCCTCTCTGGGTATATTTACTTGTCCCTCTCTGGGTATATGTACTTGTCCCTCTCTGGGTATATGTACTTGTTCCCTCTCTGGGTATATTTACTTGTCCCCTCTCTGGGTATATGTACTTGTCCCTCTCTGGGTATATGTACTTGTCCCTCTCTGGGTATATTTACTTGTCCCCACTCTGGGTATATGTACTTGTCCCTCTCTGGGTATATGTACTTGTCCCTCTCTGGGTATATTTACTTGTCCCTCTCTGGGTATATGTACTTGTCCCTCTCTGGGTATATGTACTTGTTCCCTCTCTGGGTATATGTACTTGTCCCTCTCTGGGTATATGTACTGGTCCCTCTCTGGGTATATGTACTTGTCCTCTCTCTGGGTATATGTACTTGTCCCTCTCTGGGTATATGTACTTGTCCCTCTCTGGGTATATGTACTTGTCCCTCTCTGGGTATATGTACTTGTCCCTCTCTGGGTATATGTACTTGTCCCTCTCTGGGTATATGTACTTGTTCCCTCTCTGGGTATATGTACTTGTCCCTCTCTGGGTATATGTACTGTCCCTCTCTGGGTATATGTACTTGTCCTCTCTGGGTATATGTACTTGTCCTCTCTGGGTATATGTACTTGTCCCTCTCTGGGTATATGTACTTGTCCTCTCTGGGTATATGTACTTGTGTCCTCTCTGGGTATATGTACTTGTGTCCTCTCTGGGTATATGTACTTGTCCTCTCTGGGTATATGTACTTGTCCCTCTCTGGGTATATGTATTGTGTCCTCTACAGATGAAAGCATTGTGACCGCTCCTCACATCTTGCTGGCCGTGTCGTAGCACACGATCTTCTTGTCCAGCCCCACGCTGACCACCAGCAGCTCGCTGGTGGGGGAGAAGGCGAGGCCGGAGCCGGGCGCTTTGTGGGCGCCGTCGAAGGCGTGCAGCTCCTTCTGTGTGTTCGAGTCCCACAGCACCACTGAGCCGCTGTCCGACACGCTGCCCAGCAGGGAGCGCCGCAGGGGGGACAGGCGCAGGGCGTGGATCGGCTGGTTAGGCAAGAAAGAATACAGTAAAATAAAGATAGGGAGTGATGTGCACATTGTACTACAGTACATAACAACAATACACAGGTATATTCGAATATATATTGTTGTGTTTTGGTATTAATAAAGACACTGAAGGTCTCCTATTATACTATTCTTAGGCATATATTAGAAGCTCTCTATATATACAGATATATATATAAACATGTCTCTGAAGTGTCCTGCTCCAAACCCCAAACAGATCCTTGTAGCCCCCCCCCCTCTCCCAGCTGTTACTAAAGAGCTGACTCTGGGTCAGTAGCTTTAGAGAGAGAGTAGATCTCATCAGGAGAACTCTCCCAGCAGAAACTCAGCCAAATGCTGCCGTGATGAAACTCCATATCATGTTCCAAACCACATCAAGGATTCTCTCTGAAACAGCATGGAGCTCAAACTCTTTCTCTCTCTCAGGTTTACCTCAAGGTGAGTTCCTTTTGATTTCCTGCTTCTTCACACATACTCTCTCCAGTACAGG
>JAAKFY010000007.1:39050881-39057987 GCA_011823955.1 Dissostichus mawsoni
TGGACACCAGGCGGGTCACCTCCTCCATGGCAGCGTCTGCACGCACACACACACACACACACACACACACACACACACACACACACACCACACACACACACACACACAACACACACACAACACACACACACACACACACACACACACACACACACACACACACACACACACACCCACACACACACACACACACACACACACACAACACACACACACACACACACACACACACACACACACACACACACACACACACACACCACACACACACACACACACACACACACACACACACACACACACACACACACACACACACACACACACACACACAGATATCCAAAGTATTATCTAAATGCTGCAGCGGTATATATACACTTAACATAAAATCACATATTCAAATGTTTTTGCGCTAGAGAGAGAGAGAGAGAGAGTGTGTGTGTGAGTGACAGTGTGAGTGTGTGAGTGACAGTATGAGTGTGTGTGACAGTGTGTGTCTGTTTGTGTGTGAGAGTGTGAGACAGTGTGTGTCAGTGTGTGTGACTGAGTGAGGGAGAGAGAGAGTGTGAGTGTCAGTATGTGTGTGTATGACAGTGTGTGTGTGTTTGTGTGTGAGAGTGTGAGACAGTGTGTGTGTGTGTGTGTGTGTGTGTGTGTGTGTGTGTGTGTGTGTGTGTGTGAGAGAGTGTGAGTGTCAGTATGTGTGTGTGACTGACAGTGTGTGTGCGTGACAGTGTGTGTCAGTGTGTGTGACTGAGTGAGGGAGAGTGTGAGTGTGTGTGTATGTGTGAGAGAGTTTGAGTGTGTATATATGTGAGTGTGTGTGAGTGACAGTGTGTGTGAGTGAGTGTGTGTGTGTGTGTGTGTGTGTGTGTGTGTGTGTGTGTGTGTGTGTGTGTGTGTATGTGTGACAGTGACTGACAGTGTGTGTGAGTGACAGTGTGTGTGAGTGAGAGTGTGTGTGTGTGTGTGTATGTGTGACAGTGACTGACAGTGTGTGTGAGTGTCAGTGTGTGTGAGTGACAGTGTGTGTGAGTGAGAGTGTGTGTGTGTGTGTGTGTGTATGTGTGACAGTGACTGACAGTGTGTGTGAGTGACAGTGTGTGTGAGTGAGAGTGTGTGTGTGTATGTTTGAGAGAGTTTGAGTGTGTATATATGTGACAGTGTGTGTGAGTGACAGTGTGTGTGAGTGAGTGACAGTGTGTGTGTGAGTGAGAGTGTGTGTGTGTATGTGTGACTGACTGACAGTGTGTGTGACTGACAGTGTGTGTGAGTGTGTGTGTGTGTGTGTCAGTGTGTGTGTGTGAGTGTGTGTGTGTGTGTGTGTGTGTGTGTATATATGTGACAGTGTCAGTGTGTGTCAGTGTGTGTGAGTGAGTTTTATGCTGCTTTATACTTCTACTTTACTACATTTTGGAAGCTAATTTGACTCTTTTTACTGTGCTTGTATTAATACTTAAAGTACATTTCCCTAAAAACCAAGTACCATGTAGAACTGTTACTTGAAATCGAGTATTTTCACAGTGTGGTACTTTTACTCAAATAAAGAATCTAAATACTTCTCCCACTCTTTGTGACAGAAATAAATGTGACAGTTTAGCTTCAGTTTACTAAAACTTTCAACAGCTGATCTTTTTGGGAAAGTTATATAAATGTATAAAAACATTAACAGACAGCTCACTTGTTTGTGTTTCATAAAAAACGGGACTATAATTTGTAAAATATGAAAAACAGCAGGTAAAGTTAAGTAGCGCTAGCAGCTAGCAGTTAGTTAGCAACAGAAGAAAACAACACCAGAAAGTACAGAAACAGCCGTTAAAGTCACCGTAAACAGCCCGAAACACGCGGTAAGTTACGGGGAGAGGTTAATGCGTGTAATCCCGTTGTGTATTAATGTTAATGACATACCGTTAGATGTGAATTAAAGCTGGAAGTTGCTTTGTTTTTCGGATCCGCCAACAGCCGATATAAACCGCCACTACGGAGACCCGGGAGGGACAAAATACAGGAAACGCTTTTTTGAAACCTTGTTGTTTTTCGCAAACAGGTGGAAAAAGTGTTAACAGTATAAAAATGTCCCAGTTTATATGAGTATATATGATATAATTACACTATTATTACTCATGCTTCAGTGTTAAAGCAGGGTGTTACTTCTGTAGTTTCTTTAACGAATAACTGATAATTTTAATATATTCATTAGTACATTTTATAATTTGATATCAACAGTGAGTATGTTATTTTGAAAACATATCATTATATTTACTACTGATATCTACCCTTTATTACACTTAATTATTTTTGTTACTTTAATTTTATATTATAAATACTGCTTACTCTGAACTGTTAAAAGCTGTAATTACACCCGTCCGCCTGAGGGGGCAGCACCGTCTCATCGCTGCCTCTCTTCTTCTCTGCGTGAATATCAGCAGCCGAAGAAGGAGATCTCCGTCCCGTGTTTCTAACTAAAGACTCTCTTCACTTTCTTCTGAGAGCCGTTAGAAACCTGCTCTGATCCACAGGTCGCAGCCAACATGGTGAGGACTAAAGCCGACAGTGTTCCCGCAGCCTACAGGAAAGGTACAGTGCAAACTTATAACATTTACTACCGATAAACATTAAAAAGTGTGATTTTTTTTGCGCGAGTGTCGCTTCTTTCTCATGTAGTTTGGCGGGACGGAAGCGCGCCAAAGGAACAATTCAAAACAAACAGAGACATTTGAACTGTTTACACAAAATAATGACTTAGCCTTCACTTATAATTGACTAATTGTTACATAACATACATTTTAACATGTCAGGGTAGTAATATAGAGTGGGTTTACACTCCATAACAACAGCCTCCCGCCATAAGGGGGCTTGTTTCCTCCTAAAATAGATAATTTTAACGATAATAAACAACCAAAAACAATAGAATCCTCTTCATATTGTAATGTTTGTTCTTTCTGCGCGGATGACATGTTTCTGAATCTTTCTAGAAGTTAGCGTTTCTCTTTTGATAAAACTGGCGCCAGTTTTTAGCGCTGCCGTCGAAGCTTTGTGACGTCACACCAAACCCCTTTAAGAAAGTACATAATTTAAAACCTTTTTGATTATTGTCGCCGACAGATCTGCGACTTTACTTTTTTAACAACGTTTGTCAAACCCACGGGGTGTTGGTGTAAATTCGGCACACAGTTTACCCCATGTTTAGCTGTTTTAGTGGATGGAAATGCACTTTTAAAAACTTGGTTCATGTATCAGTGCGTGTTAAGATCCGTTGTAATTATCCGTTTAAATTGGTCGATAAATGCATGAAGACTGGTGCTCATTTCCACACCGCAAGTTCTTACACATTCCTAAAAGCTTATTTTAAATGTGAATTATTTGGACTTTCACATTCAAAATCTGCGTATGCTTTACTTTGATATCACCTCCTTTTATATTTGTGCTTTTTATTCATTAGAATCACTTTCTGGCCCTTAAATCCAAACTCTACTCTTTCTCTTACCTTTGCCCCACCCACTTCTTCCACATGTTTGTATTATAAATCCTCATCATTGTTGTGTTTTTATTGTTGTTTACAGCTGTCGCAGCGGCGGCACCCCGGAAGTCTTTTGGAGCGAGTTCTGCAAACCAGTCGTCAAGCAGCGGCCAGGCGGCGACCCCCGGTCCGACCTCACACACACACTCGATATGTGACAAACTTACCATATGACACGATACAATAATACTTTAATGGTCAGATCAATTCTGAAATGCTCCTTGCATCCCAGCAGCTCCATGTGTAACATCAACAGACAAACATCAAGACACATGAACAACAAACATGTAACATAACAGCAGGATTCAGCGTGCATCTGATCTGTAGCTCTGTGTTTACTGAGAGGATCGACAGGAGCACAAAGGATGCTTCAGGCTGACTTTATTGATCTCCATTAGATGGTAGCAGTTCATATTCTCTGTCAGAGCATGCTTTGGGTCCCAGATGAATATATATAATAAATGAATACGAGCTCCACCTTTACCAGCTGTCTCAGCAGACGTAGTTCTGACTCTGTGCTTTCTGTCTCTCAGCTAAGGGTAAGTATGCCGGAGGAAACCTCGTGTGTCCTCGCCCCACTCCGGACTGGCAGAAGGGGATCGGAGATTTCTTCGGCGGACCCCCGAGGAAGCCGGAGGAGGAGAAGAACCTGAAGCCGGAGAAGGAGAACCTGAAGCCGGAGAAGGAGAACCTGAAGCCGGTGGAGGTGGAGGACGGAGAGGAGGCCGGAGGCAGCGGGGTGTCCAAGGCCAGCAGGAGTACGTGCATCCCATAATACTCTGTCCCTGAGGCTGCTCTGTCTACGCACATGTTGGCAGATTGCATATCACACATGGCAGAAGGAGAGTCTTCTCTTTCCATCCAATCCATATCTTTTTTTGTAAAACTGAAACAAAAGGACAACTACGATGTTTTCACAATTTGCTTCAAGACACATCTTAACTAATCACACGACACATTTCCACGTTAGCTTTAAATGGCTACGACTGTTTGCTATTTATTTCAAACATAGGTTGAAGATGTGAAGTCGGATTCTACACAGAGAGAAATGCAATAACTCAGACATCAGAACATACCAACCGTTCATGGCTGTCATCGCTACGAACGACCATAAGGTGGCGCCAAAAACAAGTGCCATGGCCATACCATAATACTCTTGTCAGATCAACTGTATATTTTCTACTTTTTAATGTTGCTTTAATTCTATTTTGAGATGTTTAAATTCTATTGTTTTTTTCTACTCTTGTCTTGTTATGATGCTGCAACACAAACATTTCCCAATTTGGGATCAATAACGTACTTCTTTATCTTAACAAGGACAGATGTAAAGACACGATGCAGAGACGCGTGATCGAGACCCTCTGTTTCAGAGAGTTATAACCCCCAAGGCTCCTTCACTCAGGAGTCGATAGAGACAGACTCAGGACGCTTTTCTATCTGTGTGATTGTGTTCAGGGGTACAGGCAACCGCTTGGGGCCCCGGACCAGAAGGGGGCCCCCAAAGAAGGTAGATTAAGAAGGTCCACAGCAACGACAACATGGAACACCCTTTAATTTACTGCAACGACATGTCGGCTGTGCGTGGTGATGAAAGCTGGTTCGAGGGGCCCCCGGTGAATGTTTGCCTAGGGCCCCCGGTGAATGTTTGCCTAGGGCCCCCAGTGAATGTTTGCCTAGGGCCCCCACACACTCTAGAATCGCCACTGATGATGTAAATGTGTTCTAGTGTTGTGACGTCTCTGGTCCACGGGCGTGTTCTTCATCCTCTTGTTTTAATGCACATTTAAAAAAAGTTTGAAGACGTTCAAATATCTGAAAGATGGGATAACGCTCGGCAGAAGCACATCCTGAAATCACGCCGACATACGTTTGACTGAGACAAAGAAAAGTCTTCAAAGAAGTTGCCCTGGAAAATGCCAATATCTGAATCTTAGTTTTCATTTGAGGAGAGGAGACGTCTCCCTGGCCCTTTCTCATTTCTCTAATTCCCCTCCTCGACTCCTATCCTCGTGTCTTAGTCCCGCCCACAGGAGATGCGAGCGGAGGAGTCGAGGAGGGGAACCGAGGAGAGGAGCAGAGGAGAGAGGAGGAACCGAGGAGAGAGGAGGGGAAGCAGAGGAGAGAGGAGGGGGACCGAAGGAGAGAGGAGGGGGAGCAGAGGAGAGAGGAGTCGAGGAGGGGAAGCAGCATGCGGTTAGAGAAATGAGAAAGGGCCAATGTCTCTTTTGGGAGCTTGTCACCGTAGTGTTTAAGCGTGCTGCCGTCTGGACGGATCCCCTCCATAACCCGTTTATTTACGTTGTGTTTGTTTTCCTGTTCAGGTCCCGGCCGCTTCCTGCTGACGATGAGGAGGAGGAAGATTGAAGACGATTATGAATGAATTTCTTTGTTGCTGCCTTTAGATCTGTCCTTGGCGTGTTCGATGTACATCTGTATATAATTTCCTCATGAATTCACTTTGTATAGTTCATTAAACTCTTTTAAAAACGACCTTTTCTTCTGTGGTGGTTTTTTAAAAACTAAACTAGTTGGTTTTTATTTGATCTATAAACTGAAACGTAACATTTCCTTTTATTTAACATCAAGCTAAACTATAGACTAAATAAATAAACATATTTATTTTTAGCATGACTATAAAGTATTGCCAAAGCAGTAAACAAATAATGACAATAACAACAATTATTCATACATTTTAATAAAAGCAGTAAACGTGTTTTCTAAGCAGTCTCGCTCCAGAGGGGGGGGGTCATGCTCTTGGTATTTATACGATCTTTGTGTGATACACATGCAGTTACGCAGATCGCCGGAAGGGGGCGCGGGCGGACAGCTTTTGGTTAAAAGTATGTGTATTAAAATGTATTTATATCAACTGCCTTAAATAACAAACTAAATGCTCAAATTAAATGAATACATTATTTGATCTTTTAGTATTTATAACATTTTAGATTTATTTTATATATACATAAAATCGAAAGATATTCGTTTTTTAAGATATTTATTTATTAGCAGGACAATAATGACAGCATTGCAACGCAGTGTACAAATAAGGACAATAACAACGTGTGAAGACGTTTAGCAAAATAATGTGTTTGTGAACAAACAGAAAAATATAGTTTTCTTAGTCTTCAATGTCTCCAGAGAGTGGGGGGGTGTCATTCTCTTGTTATTTATACGATCTTTGTGTAATGATAGCAGTTACGCTGAGAAGCTGAAGAAACCCGATAGCTCGATCAATATCCCGATGTATTTGTTAGGATATCATCACTTCTGAATCAATAACTTTCACCGAGGCCACTTTTAAAGCCTCTTAGACATGTTTAACGTTTATGAAACTTTACACGAAGCAGCTAACTGCCGCTAAACAACAGCTTGTATCCGTTAGCACCGCCTCATCAGGAGGTCCAAAGGTTAAAATCAACAGTCTTACGGAAGCTCGCACGGTCAAAGCTAAAGTAACGGTTCGAGCAGTCAGAAAAACAGATCCTACCGTGTGGATTAAGTTTAACTGGATTATTATTCATGTCTGATTTAACATCGACAGCAGGTTTAACCGCTAAGTGTCGGTTAGATTCACTTTTCTCGGGTC
>JAAKFY010000007.1:39058987-39081487 GCA_011823955.1 Dissostichus mawsoni
TAGGACTTTTCTCAAATTAGGACTTTTTCTCAAACATTGAAAAATTCAGACTTGTTCTGAATACTTAAACATGTTAAAATCACAGCTACAGTTGGGATACCTTTAGGCGCTTTCACACCGAGTAGTATTTTCCCATCAATCTCAAAATGATGACTTCTCAAAATCACAAAATCTGACTTTCTCAAAAATCTCAAAATTATGAATCTTGTCAAAAATATGACATTTTCTCAAAATTCAGACTTTTTCTCAAAATTAGGACTTTTTCTCAAAATTAGGACTTTTTCTCAAACATTGAAAAATTCAGACTTGTTCTGATACTTAAAACATGTTAATAATCACAGCTACAGTTGGGATACCTTTAGGCGTTTTTTAGTACTTTTCCCAGGAATAGTTCCGATAGTTCTTGGGATTTTGCGTTCACTCCAAAAAGATCTGGACTAGAACCTAGTTCATGAGAACCTTTTCACCCACTTTCCTGGGGAGGAAAAGGATCCAATTTCTGATTGGCCGGGCGGATTGCAAACCACGCCCCGTAAAACTCTGAAAAGTTTTGTGAAGCCGCCATTTTATTTGCTCGCATTAGCATTGTTAGCACTAAGTACCGGGAACTAAGTACCGGGAACTAAGTACCGGGAACTAAGTACCGGGGACTAAGTACCGGGAACTAAGTACGGGAACTAAGTACCGGGGACTAAGTACCGGGGACTAAGTACCGGGAACTAAGTACCGGGAACTAAGTACCGGGGACTAAGTACCGGGACTAAGTCCGCAAAGTACTTGGTGTTGAAAGCGGCTAATGTCATCTGTTACTCTCACACTGGAAGAGGACATTCACTATTTTCCAAACAGAGAACTAGAAAAATAGTAAAAATATAGTAAAACATAACAGGATATACATACCTCCCCAGGCCTCCCCGGCCCCCCCATCAGCCAGCAGCACACGCCCCCTCCTCCCCCACTGCCCCTCCCCGGGGGGAGAGGACTGGGAAGAGCCGCGCCTCCATCAGGCAGCGACGCCCCCCCGCACCCACAACTCCTCCGGCCTGAGAAGAGGAGAAATACAATGCACACACACACACACACACACACCACACACACACACACACACACACACACACACACACACACACACACACACACACACACACACACACACACACCACCACACACACACACACACACACACACACACACACACACACACACACACACACACACACACACACACACACACACACACACACACACACACACCACACACAACACACACACACACACACACACACACACACACACACACACACACACACACACACACACACACACCACACACTTATTATTTGATTATTGAATATAATACTTGATTATTGATATAATACTTGATTATTTGATTATTGAATATAATACTTGATTATTGAATAATACTTGATTATTTGATTATTGAATATAATACTGTGATTATTTGATTATTGAATATAATACTTGATTTTGAATATAATACTTGATTAGCTTCAGGATGTTTAAGTTTGGTGTTAAATGTAAAATCATTTAGAAATCAATAATTCAAATACAAAGAGAAATCAGATTTCTCCTTCGGCTCGTGTAAATGAAATAAAGTCGTACTGGATTCCTGTTCTGATGAAGAAGAACTCCAACTCTGATTCAGGAAGGAGGAGGTGCTGTCATCAAAGGAGACCTGAGGAGGAGGAGGAGGAGGAGGAGGAGGAGGAGGAGGAGGAAGAGGAGGAGGGAGAGGAGGAAGAGGAGAAGAGGGAGAGGAGAAGAGGAAGAAGAAGAGGATGAGGAGGAGGAGCAGGAGGAGGAAGAGGGAGAGGAAGGGGAGGAGGAAGAGGAGGAGGAGGGAGAGGAGGAAGAGGGAGAGGAGGAAAGAGGAGGAGGGAGAGGAGGAAGAGGAGGAGGAGAAGAGGAGGAGGAAGAGGGAGAAGAAGAGGAGGAGCAGGAGGAGGAAGAGGGAGAGGAAGAGGAGGAGGAAGAGGAGGAGGAGGGAGAGGAGGAAGAGGGAGAGGAGGAAGAGGAGGGGGGAGAGGAGAAGAGGAGGAGAGGAAGAGGAGGAGGAAGAGGGAGAAGAAGAGGAGGAGCAGGAGGAGGAGGAGGAAGAGGGAGAGGAAGAGGGGAGGAGGAAGAGGAGGAGGAGGAAGAGGAAGAAGAAGAGGAGGAGGAGGGGGGAGAGGAGGAAGAGGAAGAAGAAGAGGAGGAGGAGCAGGAGGAGGAAGAGGAGGAGGGAGAGGAGAAGAGGGAGAGGAGGAAGAGGAAGAAGAAGAGGAGGAGCAGGAGGAGGAGGAGGAAGAGGGAGGGGAGGAGGAGGGGAGGAGGGAGAGGAGGAAGAGGGAGAGGAGGAAGAGGAGGAGGGAGAGGAGGAAGAGGAGGAGGAGGAAGAGGGAGAGGAGGAGGAGGAGGAAGAGGGAGAGGAGGAGGGAGAGGAGGAAGAGGAGGAGGAAGAGGAGGGAGAGGAGGGGAGGAGGAAGAGGAGAGGAGGAGGAGGAGGAAGAGGGAGAGGAGGAGGAGGAGGAAGAGGGAGAGGGAGAGGAGGAGGGAGAGGAGGAAGGGAGGAGGAGGAGGAAGAGGGAGAGGAGGAGGAGGAGGAGGAAGAGGGAGAGGAGGAGGGAGAGGAGGAAGAGGAGGAGGAAGAGGAGGAGGAGGGAGAGGAGGAAGAGGGAGAGGAGGAGGAGGAGGAAGAGGGAGAGGAGGAGGAAGAGGAGAGGAGAGGAAGAGGAAGAGGAGGAGGAAGAGGAGGAGGAAGAGGAGGAGGAAGAAGAGGAGGAGGAAGAGGAGAGAATAATATATTAAACATTTGTCAGTCTGTGTTATTTCCCATGACTTGATTTAGTGTTTTTCTAAATGTCTCCATGGTCAGAGTGTCTGTGTTTGTTCAAAACGGAGCAGGAGGGAGGGAGGAGGGAGAGAGGGAGGGAGGGAGAGAGAGGGAGGGAGGGAGGGAGAGGGAGGGGGGGGGAGGGAGGGAGAGAGGGAGAGAGGAGGGAGGGAGAGGGAGAGGAGGGAGGGGAGAGAGGGAGGGAGGGAGAGAGGAGGGAGGGAGGGGAGGGAGGGAGGGAGGGAGGGAGGAGAGGAGGGAGAGAGGAAGGGAGAGGGAGGGAGGGAGGGAGAGAGGAGGGAGAGAGGGAGGGAGGGAGAGAGGAGGGAGGGAGGAGGGAGGGAGGGGGAGGGAGGGAGGGAGGAGGGAGAGAGGAGGGAGAGAGGAAGGAGAGGGAGGGAGGAGGGAGAGAGGAGGGAGGGAGGGGGAGGGAGGAGGGAGGGGGGGGAGAGAGGAGGGAGAGAGGAAGGGAGAGGGAGGGAGGGAGGGAGAGAGGAGGGAGAGAGGGCGGGAGGGGAGGGAGGGAGGGAGGGAGGAGGGAGAGAGGGAGAGAGGGAGGGAGGAGGGAGAGAGGGAGAGAGGGAGGGAGGAGGGAGGGAGGGGGAGGGAGGGAGGGAGGGAGGGAGAGAGGAGGGAGAGAGGAAGGGAGAGGGAGGGAGGAGGGAGAGAGGAGGGAGAGGGGAGGAGGGAGGAGGGAGGGAGGGAGGGAGGAGGAAGGAAGGAAGGAAGGAAGGAAGGAAGGAAGGAAGGAAGGAAGGAAGGAAGGAAGGAAGGAAGGAAGGAAGGAAGGAAGAAGGAGGAAGGAAGGAAGGAACAACTGTCCTTACAGGGACCATAAAGTATATCGTATCTTTAGCCAAATACGAATAAAGAAAAGTGAAGAATAAAGTTCCTAACGTGAGCTCAGGTCCTCCTGGAACACAAAATATTATAAATACAAATTATAAGTAAAACATATTTAATTATTATTTCTGTTTGAATCTACAAATCATCGGTGTTTAAAAATGCAGTTTTTTAAATATTTTGTGTGACTTGTTGTTTGTTTGTTTGTTTGTTTGTTTCTGTAAATAACAATAAACACATGTTTGAGTCAGAATACTTTAATAATACCGGGGGAGGTTTTTGTGACGGTCGTTCAATTTGAAAATGAAATAAAATATAAGATGAACAAAAGAAGACTGACATAAGACGTACTAAGAAATATAAACGTAATAATTTGAGACTTCAGGGAAATATCAGAGTTCAGCTAAAGTTCCCATCATCATCATCATCATCATCATCATCATCATCATCATCATCATCATCATCATCATCAAAGCTCCCTCTCACCTCCAGCTGGTCGAGCGCGCCCGTCACCGTGAACACGTTCAGCCTCAGCTCCCCCAGCTCCATACGGTGTCCCTGGATGATGATGTCATCCGCCAGCTGCCTGATACACCGTGATGTCATCAGATCGAGACCCGACAGCAAACAGCCCGACGGGACCACCAGAGGACCCTAGAGGGGGGGGGTCATTTATTAATATTGATTTTTTTTTTCACATTTAGATTTTTTTCCAGATTTCACTTTTTTAAGTATTTGCCTTTCTGATCTAAAAGCTGACCTGCAGGTGGCAGTGTTGCACCACCGCTCCCGTCGCCACGGTAACGTCTCCCTCCAGCACGCTGTTGATGACCCGCCCTCCGTCGCCCACCAGACTCTCTCTCTGAGGACAGGAAGCAGGGAGAAGTGAGGATCTGATTGGTTGGACTGATGTAAACAACGCTGAGGAACAGGAAGTGTCACCTCGATGTGAGACAGCGTGTTTTTGTTCGTCCAATCACGGCTCAGACGCTCCACATGGCCTCGTCCAGACAGAGTCAGGTAGTCATAGCGACCACCGGGGACGTAAACTGAAGAAGAAGAAGAAATGTTTTTCAAGTAAACTCCTTAATATCAACGTGAAGTCATGTGACTGTGCTGTAGTTCCTTTATAGCCCAACATTAGCCTCCTTTAGCTTAGCGGTGGTGACGTGAAGTCATGTGACCGTGCTGTAGTTCCTTTATAGCCCAACATTAGCCACCTTTAGCTTAGCGGTGGTGACGTGAAGTCATGTGACCGTGCTGTAGTTCCTTTATAGCCCAACATTAGCCACCTTTAGCTTAGCGGTGGTGACGTGAAGTCATGTGCCGTGCTGTAGTTCCTTTATAGCCCAACATTAGCCACCTTTAGCTTAGCGGTGGTGACGTGAAGTCTGTGACCGTGCTGTAGTTCCTTTATAGCCCAACATTAGCCACCTTTAGCTTAGCGGTGGTGACGTGAAGTCATGTGACCGTGCTGTGTAGTTCCTTTATAGCCCAACATTAGCCACCTTTAGCTTAGCGGTGGTGACGTGAAGTCATGTGACCGTGCTGTAGTTCCTTTATAGCCCAACATTAGCCACCTTTAGCTTAGCGGTGGTGACGTGAAGTCATGTGACCGTGCTGTAGTTCCTTTATAGCCCAACATTAGCCACCTTTAGCTTAGCGGTGGTGACGTGAAGTCATGTGACCGTGCTGTAGATCCTTTATAGCCCAACATTAGCCTCCTTTAGCTTAGCGGTGGTGACGTGAAGTCATGTGACCGTGCTGTAGTTCCTTTATAGCCAACATTAGCCTCCTTTAGCTTAGCGGTGGTGACGTGAAGTCATGTGACCGTGCTGTAGATCCTTTATAGCCCAACATTAGCCACCTTTAGCTTAGCGGTGGTGACGTGAAGTCATGTGACCGCGCTGTAGTTCCTTTATAGCCCAACATTAGCCGCCTTTAGCTTAGCGGTGGTGACGTGAAGTCATGTGACCGCGCTGTAGTTCCTTTATAGCCCAACATTAGCCACCTTTATCTTAGCGGTGGTGACGTGAAGTCATGACCGTGCTGTAGTTCCTTGATAGCCCAACATTAGTGTTAATATGTGGAGATTTTCCTGCTGAACTAAACGTTTGTTTGACACAGAGATTATTTTCTGACATAATCCAAAATCTCATGGAGGAATCCCATTGGTCCAGAGAGATGATGTCACTAACCAGACTGAGCGCTTCTCCTCTCAGGATCCTCCACAGCTCCGCCCTGCCGCTCCTCACCAGCGCCCCCTGTGGGCCAACAGCTGAACTGCAGCCGGGCCGATCCTCGTTCACAAACTGATCCTGAGTCAGATCTGAGCAGAGACAGCGCAACACATCCAGGAACAGGAGATCTGAGGAGGAAGAAATAGATATAATAAATATATATATATATACACATGTATATCTAAAGTGTCTGTTCTCACCTGGAGGGGCGGGGCTCCAGAGTCCAAGCCCAGGTAGGTGCAGCCGTCCAGGGGGGGAGACGTGGCTCTGCAGCAGCTTCTCTGACACCGAGCGGCTGAAGAACACCGGACCAGAGACCTGGAGAAACACAGAACACACCTGAACACCTGCAGAACACCTGGAGAAGAACAGAACACCTGCAAAACACCTGCAGAACACAGAACACCTGAGAAACACCTGCAGAACACAGAACACCTGGAGAACACCTGCAGAACACCTGCCGACACCTGCAGAACACGAACACCTGGAGAACCCTGCAGAACACAGAACACCTGGAGAAGACAGAACACCTGCAGAACACAGAACACCTGGAGAAGACAGAACACCTGCAGAACACCTGGAGAACACAGAACACTGCAGAACACATTTTTCTCACATTTTGACTTTTTTCCTCACATTTAGATTTTTTTCCTCACATATATCCATATATAGCTTTGAGCTAATTTCCATCCTCACATTAAACATTTACGAAAATTACATTTTACAAACATAGGAAAAACAAAATACATGATATGCAAAAAGTGCAAAAGAGCAAGAGCAGCGAGAGCAGCGAGAGCAGCGAGAGCAGCTAGAGCAGCTAGAGCAGCCGAGCAGCCAGAGCAGCCAGAGCAGCCAGAGCAGCCAGAGCAGCCAGAGCAGCGAGAGCAGCGAGAGCAGCTAGAGCAGCTAGAGCAGCCAGAGCAGCCAGAGCAGCGAGAGCAGCCAGAGCAGCCAGAGCAGCCAGAGCAGCTAGAGCAGCTAGAGCAGCTAGAGCAGCGAGAGCAGCCAGAGCAGCGAGAGCAGCGAGAGCAGCGAGAGCAGCCAGAGCAGCGAGAGCAGCCAGAGCAGCGAGAGCAGCCAGAGCAGCGAGAGCAGCCAGAGCAGCGGAGCAGCAAGAGCAGCTAAAGCAGCTAGAGCAGCGAGAGCAGCGAGAGCGGCTAGAGCGGCGAGAGCGCGAGAGCGGCGAGAGCAGCATGAGCGGCTAGAGCGGCTAGAGCGGCTAGAGCGGCAAGAGCGGCCAGAGCGGCCAGAGCGGCCAGAGCGGCCAGAGCGGCCAGAGCGGCCAAGCGGCAAGATCGGCTACAGCGGCTAGAGCGGCGAGAGCAGCTAGAGCAGCCAGAGCAAGCGAGAGCAGCGAGAGCAGCCAGAGCAGCCAGAGCAGCGAGAGCAGCTAGAGCAGCTAGAGCAGCTAGAGCAGCCAGAGCAGCGAGAGCAGCGAGAGCAGCCAGAGCAGCCAGAGCAGCCAGAGCAGCCAGAGCAGCCAGAGCAGCCAGAGCCAAGCGCAGAGCAGCTAGAGCAGCTAGAGCAGCCAGGCAGCGAGAGCAGCTAGAGCAGCTAGAGCAGCCAGAGCAGCCAGAGCAGCCAGAGCAGCCAGAGCAGCCAGAGCAGCCAGAGCAGCCAGAGCAGCCAGAGCAGCCAGAGCAGCTAGAGCAGCCAGAGCAGCCAGAGCAGCCAGAGCAGCCAGAGCAGCTAGAGCAGCTAGAGCAGCCAGAGCAGCGAGAGCAGCTAGAGCAGCTAGAGCAGCCAGAGCAGCCAGAGCAGCAAGAGCAGCTAGAGCAGCTAGAGCAGCGAGAGCAGCGAGAGCAGCCAGAGCAGCCAGAGCAGCCAGAGCAGCAAACACAAGTATTTACTTTTTCCTCATATGTGGACTTTTTCTCACATTTGAACTTCTTTTTCTCACTCTTTACTTTTCTCAGACTCTAATTTATTGTCTCATATTTTGACTTGTTCTCAGAATTTGACCCATCCAAAAAAAAAATCCTTATTTCTTACAATTTGGACCTTTTTTCAGAATTCTGACTTTTTCCTCAGAATTTTTAAACCAATCCAACCGAGCCGGCCAGCTAACAATCAGAGCAGACCGGGCTCTGGTTTCAGACAGAGGTGAAAAGAGGTGCTGCAGCACATTAAAGCATGGAGACATGTAATGAGAAGGTGTGTTTGATTTACTGCACAGGACGCACCAGCGGCACTTTCCCATCATGCATCACTGCTGCTGAATCTGCTCCTCCGTCCCCCTGTAGACGATGTCCGTCACCTGACCCTGGGGGGCGAAAACAAGCGCACCTTCAGAGGAAATTCACTCTGTAGACGTGAATCACACAAAAAACACAGTGAGGTGAATCTGAGGGGAAGGGTCACCTGAGCGTCCGACAGGTAGACGCCGTGATCGGCTGCGTACGAGACGTCGCCCGTAACGCCAAAACACGGACGCCGGAAAAACCTTCCCACGACAAAACTGCAAACACAGCAGAAAAATTACAAATACAAACATGATGATATATTTAAATTTGTATGGTTTAAAAGGCGTGTTTAACTTTTTTAAAAGACCTTCTGAACACTGAACAGCTGACAGGTACATTCACTTTCAGTACCACTCTTAAAGAGGCCCTGTTTTTCTTCTTTTGGTGTGTTCTGTAGGTTTTAGTGCATGTAAATGGGCTGCAAAGGAAAACATCCCAACGTTCGGAACATGATGACATCACATATCTCTCCTCTCTCCTTTCTACAGATCTCTCCTCTCTCCTCTCTCCTCTCTTCCTTTCTACAGATCTCTCCTCTCTCCTCTCTCTCTCTCTAGTTTCCACAGATCTCTCCTCTCTCCTCTTTCCTCTTCCTTTCTACAGATCTCTCCTCTCTCCTCTCTAGTTTCCACAGATCTCTCCTCTCTCCTCTCTCCTTTCTACAGATCTCTCCTCTCTCCTCTCTAGTTTCCACAGATCTCCTCTCTCCTCTCTCCTTTCTACAGATCTCTCCTTTCTCCTCTCTAGTTTCCACAGATCTCTCCTCTCTCCTCTCCTTTCTACAGATCTCTCCTTTCTCCTCTCTAGTTTCCACAGATCTCTCCTCTCTAGTTTCCACAGATCTCTCCTCTCTCCTCTCCTTTCTACAGATCTCTCCTCTCTCCTCTCTCCTTTCTACAGATCTCTCCTCTCTAGTTTCCACAGATCTCTCCTCTCTCCTCTTTCCTCTCTCCTTTACAGATCTCTCCTTTCTCCTCTCTAGTTTCCACAGATCTCTCCTCTCTCCTTCTCCTCTCTCCTTTCTACAGATCTCTCCTTTCTCCTCTAGTTTCCACAGATCTCTCCTCTCTCCTCTCTAGTTTCCACAGATCTCCCCTCTCTCCTCTCTCCTTTCTACAGATCTCTCCTTTCTCCTCTCTAGTTTCCACAGATCTCTCCTCTCTAGTTTCCACAGATCTCTCCTCTCTCCTCTCTCCTTTCTACAGATCTTCTCCTCTCTCCCTCTCCTTTCTACAGATCTCTCCTCTCAGTTTCCACAGATCTCTCCTCTCTCCTCTTTCCTCTCTCCTTTCTACAGATCTCTCCTTTCTCCTCTAGTTTCCACAGATCTCTCCTCTCTCTCTCTCTCTCCTCTACAGATCTCTCCTTTCTCCTCTCTAGTTTCCACAGATCTCTCCTCTCTCCTCTATTTCCACAGATCTCCCCTCTCTCCTCTCTCCTTTCTACAGATCTCTCCTCTCTCCTTTCTACAGATCTCTCTCTCTCCTTTCTACAGATCACTCCTCTCTCATCTCTAGTTTCCACAGATCTCTCTCTCTCCTCTCTCCTTTCTACAGATCTCTCCTTTCTCCTCTCTAGTTTCCACAGATCACTCCTCTCTCCTCTCTAGTTTCCACAGATCTCCCCTCTCCTCTCTCCTCTCTCCTTCTACAGATCTCTCCTCTCTCCTCTCTCCTCTCCCTCTCTCCTTTCTACAGATCTCTCCTCTCTCCTCTCTAGTTTCCACAGATCTCTCCTCTCTCCTCTCTCCTTTCTACAGATCTCTCCTCTCTCCTCTCTCCTCTCCGGCCCCTCTCACCCAGGTCCTGTGGAGGTGCAGGATGGCGTCGGTGCTGCAGACCCAGACTCCGGGGGGGACCCGGGGCAGACCTGCTCTCTGAGGAGCACCAGAACCAGGTCCAGAACACACAGAGGAGCCTGGACCGGGCCCGGGGCCTTGGCCGGGAGCCAATCAAACGCTCTGCTGCAGGAGCTCCACGGGAAGTCCCTGCCCTAAAGGAGAGGGGGGGGGGGGGGGGTCATTGAAAAAATAAATAATCTTTGTTGTTGTTTTATTTGTCTTTGTACTGTTTCTGTTTCTGATTTTATGTCTTTGAGCACTAAGAAAAGCGCTATAAAAATTAAATGTATTATTATTGTTATCTGTAATAACAACGTGTGTGTGTGTGTGTGTCTTTGTGTATCGGTGTGTGTGTGAGTGAGTGAGTGAGTGAGTGAGTGATGAGTGAGTGTGTGTGTGTGTGTGTGTGTGTCAGTGGCGAGCCGTGACTTTTATACCTAGGCCCTCTGACCCCCCCCCCCCCCCTTCCCTCGAAAAGAAAAAGAAAAAAGAAGAGTTATTACGTCACAGCGTATACTTCAGCAGAATATCAAAACAACGGCCCGGGGTTGCAAAACGCATCAATGACAGCGACCCTCTACCACACAGAACAACACCATTTATATAAACACCTATCATGACAGGGCACCCACAGCCATAGGCGGCGCGTGAGGCTCAGGTTTGGGAAGGCTAAATAACTTGTTTTACCTGACGCTGCCTGCCTCCGGCGTCTATAGAAAAGAGATCAACTCAGTGAAAGCACCGCCTGCTGACCAATCAGAGCTCAGTGTGCGGAGTTTAAATCTATCAAGTCATATTACAGGATAAAGGAAATACAGTTTTAAACTGCCGTATGAAGAGAAGACGCCGACGTGTCGCACTTATCATTCATATCACATCATCAATCAGATCATCGATCATATAATTCATAATATATCATATATTTCCTTATCTGAGTCAGCTTCTCGAGCCGTATCTGACCGTGCAACACTTACATTGTCACATACTTTATGCAGAATTGTTAGCAACACATTAAGTTGACGAAACACTCAACTCAAATGTAATTAAAGTCAGATCCACTCGTGTCTTAGACGGGGCAGTGATATCATAAACCTGTTGTACGCTTTCAAACACTCGGTATTTATTTATTTTTTAACCAGTTGTTCTATATTCACCTCGCAGGTGAAGCTATGTGGTTTTATCCGGATTATATGTTTAAGTCATGGATGTTTAAAGTTCATATTTTTCTAATATTATTTTTCTTTTCATTAATGAAGTATGACGCTGCGCTGTTAGTACACTTGTCCCTGTTTGTGATTGGTCCAAATGTTGCTAACCCCGCCCCTTTCACGTGAACACGCTCTCAGCTGGACAGAGAAACCCTGGCTTGATTTACCGAGTTGATAACCAGCGTCGTAGGACCGCTTTAGCGAGATCTCGTTTGTTAGGGTTAGTGATATAACTCACATATCCAGGGTCTGTTGAACTGGCTTCGTAGAACAGGGCACAGGAGGCTGCATTCACGCTAATGTCAAAGACACAAACATTATATTTTTATTTTCCAGGATGCGACAAAATATTTGGGAAGGTTAGCCTTCCCTAGCCTACAGTACCCGCCGCCCCTGCCCACAGCCAAGTAACAATTACAAAATGAATGAAGTCGGCACGGCGGCCCACATTGAACATGACTCAGGCCTACCTCTGATGATCAGATCACTGAAACACAAGTCCTCCTCCTGTCCTTCTGGATGAAGCACTTGATGGCGGTCATGCAGCTGATCCTTTGCCACTCCAGTTTCATTGGAACTCAATCTTGAAAATGACTCGGTTAATAATTTCGCAACGATGTCATCACTATCACTACGTGAGCCATCATGAGCGAACTATGCTAATCAGAAATCTATCGATCATAAATCTTAAATCTATCGATTAGATTTTGATTCGAAAATTATAAAAGTAGGGTAGACATGTATATTATCCGCTGAACAAAACGTGCATTATCAAACAGGTTCGTTTTCCACAGACCTTATTTCGAGCTATTTTCCAAAACCCTATGGAGAAATCCCGTTGCTTTGTTGTCGAGGAACCAGCAGCTTACTTCCGGATTTTAGGACGCGTCACTGCACCACTTGGAAAGACTTCACAGCGGGCGGAACTTGTCATAAAGTCCGCGAAAATAAATCCCACCCATTTTGAGGGAAGATATGATTGGTCAATTGTACTGTCATTTGACATTACTCTCTCGTTCAGTTTCCTATAGCGGGACCTCTGTGAATGTACAGAGGGACCAACAAGCTCTCCCCGTCTTCACAGTCACTGCAGAGACGGCATTTAACCCTTCACATTCCAACAGAAACTGAACAGGCAGATTCGAAGGATTTATTTCTTTGGAAATGTTATTTTAAATACAATTAAATCAAGTTATTTAGGTAAAACTAATGAAAATATATTTTTTTAAATATTAAAAATAAATATTTAAAAAAAATGTTTTTTTTTAATGTTTTCAAATATTATTTTTTAGAATATCTTAGGCCCTCAGAGAGGGCCTAGAGGGCCCTGACGGCTCGCCACTGGTGTGTGTCTTTATGTATCGGTGTGTGAGTGTGTGAGTGTGAGTGAGTGAGTGAGTGAGTGAGTGAGTGAGTGAGTGAGTGAGTGAGTGATTGAGTGAGTTGTGTGTGTGTGTGTACTCACTGTATGGAGGATGAGGATGTGAGCATCATCCAGGACGTCGGCCGTCACCACCTGATGAAGAGGAGGAAGTTCATTTTCTGATGTGTAGACAATATAAATACATTGGTGTGTGTGGTGTGTGTGTGTGTGTGTATGTGTGTGTGTGTGTGTGTGTGTGTGTGTGTGCGTGCTCACAGTGTGTCCCGCTCTGCTGCTCAGGTGTTCAGCAGCGACCAGCAGAGCGTTCAGCGTCGCCCCTCCGCTGCCCAGCGGCTCCTGGCGGTCCCTTACCGTCAAAACCAACGAGCCCGGAGAAGAGAGCCGCGCTGCTGCCTCAACTCCAGCTCTGACACACACACACACACACACACACACACACACACACACACACACACACACACACAACACACACACACACACACACAAACACACACACACACACACACACACACACACAACACACACACACCACACACACACATTGATATGAACCATTAAATCCATCCAAATTGTACATTTCAAATATATATTTTTTATCTAATAATTTTTTGATAAAACCTTTAAATTATCTAAAATAAAGTAAGTTCAGTTTGGTTTTACTGTCAAAAAAGTGTTTTTATTTTATTAAATATTCATAGAAAAATATGAAAAAATATATTGTCGATTTAATATTTACGTTTAGTTTGTTTCAATGGCTAAAAAAATAAACATTGTACACAAATCATTTAAATTAAATATAACATTAATTTGAGTCCATCCGCGCCCCCTTCAGGCCAGTTGGCGTAACTGCATATGATAACACAAAGATCGTATGAATAACAAGATAATAATCCACGCCACTCTGGACTGGAGGGAGAACACCACTCAAAGAGTATATACAGAGCAAGATGATTCTCTCCTCTCTGAATGGAGGACACCACTCAAAGAGTATATACAGAGCAAGATGATTCTCTCCTCTCTGGAGGAAGGACACCACTCAAAGAGTATATACAGAGCAAGATGATTCTCATCTCTCTGGAGGGAGGACACCACTCAAAGAGTATATACAGAGCAAGATGATTCTCACCTCTCTGGACGGAGGACACCACTCAAAGAGTAAATACAGAGCAAGATGATTCTCTCCTCTCTGGACGGAAGACACCACTCAAAGAGTATATACAGAGCAAGATGATTCTCACCTCTCTGAAAGGCGTAGACGCTGTCTTTGTGTTGGCACTCAGGACGACTACCGTCCATTGGAACTTGCCGCTGTCCGACATCTTTCCTTCTGACGGAATATAACGTCTTTAAACGCGATTAAACATCATAATTGAGACTGCAGCTACACAGGGAACCTTCAGAGACAAGATGACTTCTGACAACAGATAAACACGGGCATCTCAGGCGGAGTCAACCGAGACGGGACCCGAGAAAAGTGAATCTAACCGACACTTAGCGGTTAAACCTGTCGATGTTAAATCAGACATGAATAATAATCCAGTTAAACTAATCCACACGGTAGGATCTGTTTTTCTGACTGCTCGAACCGTTACTTTAGCTTTGACCGTGCGAGCTTCCGTAAGACTGTTGATTTTAACCTTTGGACCTCCTGATGAGGCGTGCTAACGGATACAAGCTGTTGTTTAGCGGCAGTTAGCTGCTTCGTGTAAAGTTTCATAAACGTTAAACATGTCTAAGAGGCTTTAAAAGTGGCTCGGTGAAAGTTATTGATTCAGAAGTGATGATATCCTAACAAATACATCGGGATATTGATCGAGCTATCGGGTTTCTTCAGCTTCTCAGCGTAACTGCTATCATTACAAAGATCGTATAAATAACAAGAGGACACCCCCCCCCCTCTCTGGAGACATTGAAGACTAAGAAAACTATATTTTTCTGCTTTTGTTCACAAACACTTATTTTGCTAAACGTCTTCACACGTTGTTTATTGTCCTATTGTACACTGCGTTGGCAATGCTGTCATTATTGTCCTGCTAATAAATAAATATTTAAAAACGAATATCTTTCGATTTTATGTATATATAAAATAAATCTAAAATGTTATAAATATACTAAAAGATCAAAAAATGTATTCATTTAATTTGAGCGTTTAGTTTGTTATTTAAGGCAGTGATATAAATACATTTAATACACATACTTTTAACCAAAAGCTGTCTGCCCGCGCCCCCCTTCCGGCCGATCTGCGTAACTGCATGTGTATCACACAAAGATCGTATAAATACCAAGAGCATGACCCCCCCCTCTCTGGAGCGAGACTGCTTAGAAAACACGTTTACTTTTATTAAAATGTATGAATAATTGTTGTTATTGTCATTATTGTTTACTGCTTTGGCAATACTTTATAGTCATGCTAATAAATAAAATATGTTTATTTATTTAGTCTATAGTTTTAGCTTGATGTTAAATAAAAGGAAATGTTTACGTTTCAGTTTATAGATCAAATAAAACAACTAGTTTAGTTTTTAAAAAAACACCACAGAAGAAAAGGTCGTTTTTAAAAAGAGTTTAATGAACTATACAAAGTGAATTCATGAGGAAATTAATACAGATGTACATCGAACACGCCAAGGACAGTTCTAAAGGCAGCAACAAAGAAATTCATTCATTAATCGTCTTCAATCTTCCTCCTCCTCATCGTCAGCAGGAAGCGGCCGGGACCTGAACAGGAAACAAACACAAACGTAAATAAGCGGGTTATTCTGGAGGGGATCCGTCCAGACGGCAGCACGCTTAAACACTACGGTGACAAGCTCCCAAAAAGAGACATTGGCCCTTTCTCATTTCTCTAACCGCATGCTGCTTCCCCTCCTCGACTCCTCTCTCCTCTGCTCCCCTCCTCTCTCCTCGGTCCCCCTCCTCTTCCTCGGTTCCCCTCCTCTCCTCTGCTCCTCTCCTCGGTTCCCCTCCTCGACTCCTCCGCTCGCATCTCCTGTGGGCGGGACTAAGACACGAGGATAGGAGTCGAGGAGGGGAATTAGAGAAATGAGAAAGGGCCAGGGAGACGTCTCCTCTCCTCAAATGAAAACTAAGATTCAGTATTTGGCATTTTCCAGGGCAACTTCTTTGAAGACTTTTCTTTGTCTCAGTCAAACGTATGTCGGCGTGATTTCAGGATGTGCTTCTGCCGAGCGTTATCCCATCTTTCAGATATTTCAACGTCTTCAAACTTTTTTTAAATGTGCATTAAAACAGAGGATGAAGAACACGCCCGTGGACCAGAGACGTCATTTACATCATCAGTGGCGATTCTAGAGTGTTGGGGGCCCTAGGCAAACATTCACCGGGGGCCCTAGGCAAACATTCACTGGGGGCCCTAGGCAAACATTCACCGGGGGCCCTAGGCAAACATTCACTGAGGGCCCTAGGCAAACATTCACCGGGGGCCCTAGGCAACATTCACTGGGGGCCCTAGGCAAACATTCACTGGGGGCCCTAGGCAAACATTCACCGGGGGCCCTAGGCAAACATTCACCGGGGGCCCCTCGAACCAGCTTTCATCACCACGCACAGCCGACATGTCGTTGCAGTAAATTAAAGGGTGTTCCATGTTGTCGTTGCTGTGGACCTTCTTAATCTACCTTCTTTGGGGGCCCCTTCTGGTCCGGGGCCCCAAGCGGTTGCCTGTACCCCTGAACACAATCACACAGATAGAAAAGCGTCCTGAGTATCTGTCTCTATCGACTCCTGAGTGAAGGAGCCTTGGGGGTTATAACTCTCTGAAACAGAGGGTCTCGATCACGCGTCTCTGCATCGTGTCTTTACATCTGTCCTTGTTAAGATAAAGAAGTACGTTATTGATCCCAAATTGGGAAATGTTTGTGTTGCAGCATCATAACAAGACAAGAGTAGAAAAAAACAATAGAATTTAAACATCTCAAAATAGAATTAAAGCAACATTAAAAAGTAGAAAATATACAGTTGATCTGACAAGAGTATTATGGTATGGCCATGGCACTTTGTTTTTGGCGCCACCTTATGGTCGTTCGTAGCGATGACAGCCATGAACGGTTGGTATGTTCTGATGTCTGAGTTTATTGCATTTCTCTCTGTGTAGAATCCGACTTCACATCTTCAACCTATGTTTGAAATAAATAGCAAACAGTCGTAGCCATTTAAAGCTAACGTGGAAATGTGTCGTGTGATTAGTTAAGATGTGTCTTGAAGCAAATTGTGAAAACATCGTAGTTGTCCTTTTGTTTCAGTTTTACAAAAAAAGATATGGATTGGATGGAAAGAGAAGACTCTCCTTCTGCCATGTGTGATATGCAATCTGCCAACATGTGCGTAGACAGAGCAGCCTCAGGGACAGAGTATTATGGGATGCACGTACTTCCTGCTGGCCTTGGACACCCCGCTGCCTCCGGCCTCCTCTCCGTCCTCCACCTCCACCGGCTTCAGGTTCTCCTTCTCCGGCTTCAGGTTCTCCTTCTCCGGCTTCAGGTTCTTCTCCTCCTCCGGCTTCCTCGGGGGTCCGCCGAAGAAATCTCCGATCCCCTTCTGCCAGTCCGGAGTGGGGCGAGGACACACGAGGTTTCCTCCGGCATACTTACCCTTAGCTGAGAGACAGAAAGCACAGAGTCAGAACTACGTCTGCTGAGACAGCTGGTAAAGGTGGAGCTCGTATTCATTTATATATATTCATCTGGGACCCAAAGCATGCTCTGACAGAGAATATGAACTGCTACCATCTAATGGAGATCAATAAAGTCAGCCTGAAGCATCCTTTGTGCTCCTGTCGATCCTCTCAGTAAACACAGAGCTACAGATCAGATGCACGCTGAATCCTGCTGTTATGTTACATGTTTGTTGTTCATGTGTCTTGATGTTTGTCTGTTGATGTTACACATGGAGCTGCTGGGATGCAAGGAGCATTTCAGAATTGATCTGACCATTAAAGTATTATTGTATCGTGTCATATGGTAAGTTTGTCACATATCGAGTGTGTGTGTGAGGTCGGACCGGGGGTCGCCGCCTGGCCGCTGCTTGACGACTGGTTTGCAGAACTCGCTCCAAAAGACTTCCGGGTGCCGCCGCTGCGACAGCTGTAAACAACAATAAAAACACAACAATGATGAGGATTTATAATACAAACATGTGGAAGAAGTGGGTGGGGCAAAGGTAAGAGAAAGAGTAGAGTTTGGATTTAAGGGCCAGAAAGTGATTCTAATGAATAAAAAGCACAAATATAAAAAGGAGGTGATATCAAAGTAAAGCATACGCAGATTTTGAATGTGAAAGTCCAAATAATTCACATTTAAAATAAGCTTTTAGGAATGTGTAAGAACTTGCGGTGTGGAAATGAGCACCAGTCTTCATGCATTTATCGACCAATTTAACGGATAATTACAACGGATCTTAACACGCACTGATACATGAACCAAGTTTTTAAAAGTGCATTTCCATCCACTAAAACAGCTAAACATGGGGTAAACTGTGTGCCGAATTTACACCAACACCCCGTGGGTTTGACAAACGTTGTTAAAAAAGTAAAGTCGCAGATCTGTCGGCGACAATAATCAAAAAGGTTTTAAATTATGTACTTTCTTAAAGGGGTTTGGTGTGACGTCACAAAGCTTCGACGGCAGCGCTAAAAACTGGCGCCAGTTTATCAAAAGAGAAACGCTAACTTCTAGAAAAGATTCAGAAACATGTCATCCGCGCAGAAAGAACAAACATTACAATATGAAGAGGATTCTATTGTTTTTGGTTGTTTATTATCGTTAAAATTATCTATTTTAGGAGGAAACAAGCCCCCCTTATGGCGGGAGGCTGTTGTTATGGAGTGTAAACCCACTCTATATTACTACCCTGACATGTTAAAATGTATGTTATGTAACAATTAGTCAATTATAAGTGAAGGCTAAGTCATTATTTTGTGTAAACAGTTCAATGTCTCTGTTTGTTTTGAATTGTTCTTTGGCGCGCTTCCGTCCCGCCAAACTACATGAGAAAGAAGCGACACTCGCGCAAAAAAAATCACACTTTTTAATGTTTATCGGTAGTAAATGTTATAAGTTTTGCACTGTACCTTTCCTGTAGGCTGCGGGAACACTGTCGGCTTTAGTCCTCACCATGTTGGCTGCGACCTGTGGATCAGAGCAGGTTTCTAACGGCTCTCAGAAGAAGTGAAGAGAGTCTTTAGTTAGAAACACGGGACGGAGATCTCCTTCTTCGGCTGCTGATATTCACGCAGAGAAGAAGAGAGGCAGCGATGAGACGGTGCTGCCCCCCTCAGGCGGACGGGTGTAATTACAGCTTTTAACAGTTCAGAGTAAGCAGTATTTATAATATAAAATTAAAGTAACAAAAAATAATTAAGTGTAATAAAGGGTAGATATCAGTAGTAAATATAATGATATGTTTTCAAATAACATACTCACTGTTGATATCAAATTATAAAATGTACTAATGAATATATTAAAATTATCATTAGTTATCGTTAAAGAAACTACAGAAGTAACACCCTGCTTTAACACTGAAGCATGAGTAATAATAGTGTAATTATATCATATATACTCATATAAACTGGGACATTTTTATACTGTTAACACTTTTTCCACCTGTTTGCGAAAAACAACAAGGTTTCAAAAAAAGCGTTTCCTGTATTTTGTCCCTCCCGGGTCTCCGTAGTGGCGGTTTATATCGGCTGTTGGCGGATCCGAAAAACAAAGCAACTTCCAGCTTTAATTCACATCTAACGGTATGTCATTAACATTAATACACAACGGGATTACACGCATTAACCTCTCCCCGTAACTTACCGCGTGTTTCGGGCTGTTTACGGTGACTTTAACGGCTGTTTCTGTACTTTCTGGTGTTGTTTTCTTCTGTTGCTAACTAACTGCTAGCTGCTAGCGCTACTTAATTTACCTGCTGTTTTTCATATTTTACAAATTATAGTCCCGTTTTTTATGAAACACAAACAAGTGAGCTGTCTGTTAATGTTTTTATACATTTATATAACTTTCCCAAAAAGATCAGCTGTTGAAAGTTTTAGTAAACTGAAGCTAAACTGTCACATTTATTTCTGTCACAAAGAGTGGAGAAGTATTTAGATTCTTATTTGAGTAAAAGTACCACACTGTGAAAATACTCGATTTCAAGTAACAGTTCTACATGGTACTTGGTTTTTAGGGAAATGTACTTTAAGTATTAATACAAGCACAGTAAAAAGAGTCAAATTAGCTTCCAAAATGTAGTAAAGTAGAAGTATAAAGCAGCATAAAACTCACTCACACACACTGACACACACTGACACTGTCACATATATACACACACACACACACACACACACACACACTCACACACACACACTCACACACACTCACTCACACACACTGTCAGTCACACACACTGACACACTGTCAGTCACACACACTTACACACTGTCACACTGTCACACATACACACACACACTCTCACTCACACACACTGTCACTCACTCACACACACTGTCACATATATACACACTCAAACTCTCTCAAACATACACACACACACTCTCACTCACACACACTGCACTCACACACACTGTCAGTCACTGTCCACATACACACACACACACACACACACTCTCACTCACACACACTGTCACTCACACACACTGACACTCACACACACTGTCAGTCACTGTCACACATACACACACACACACACTCTCACTCACACACACTGTCACTCACACACACTGTCAGTCACTGTCACACATACACACACACACACACACACACACACACACACACACACACACCACACTCACTCACACACACTGTCACTCACACACACTCACATATATACACACTCAAACTCTCTCACACATACACACACACTCACACTCTCCCTCACTCAGTCACACACACTGACACACACTGTCACGCACACACACTGTCAGTCACACACACACATACTGACACTCACACTCTCTCTCACACACACACACCACACACACACACACACACACACACACACACACTGTCTCACACTCTCACACACAAACACACACACACTGTCATACACACACATACTGACACTCACACTCTCTCTCTCCCTCACTCAGTCACACACACTGACACACACTGTCTCACACTCTCACACACAAAACAGACACACACTGTCACACACACTCATACTGTCACTCACACACTCACACTGTCACTCACACACACACTCTCTCTCTCTCTCTCTCTAGCGCAAAAACATTTGAATATGTGATTTTATGTTAAGTGTATATATACCGCTGCAGCATTTAGATAATACTTTGGATATCTGAGTGTGTGTGTGTGTGTGGTGTGTGTGTGTGTGTGTGGTGTGTGTGTGTGTGTGTGTGTGTGTGTGTGTGGTGTGTGTGTGTGTGTGTGTGTGTGTGTGTGTGTGTGTGTGTGTGTGTGTGTGTGTGTGTGTGTGGTGTGTGTGTGTGTGTGTGGTGTGTGTGTGTGTGTGTGTGTGTGTGTGGTGTGTGTGTGTGTGTGTGTGTGTGTGTGTGTGTGTGTGTGTGTGTGTGTGTGTGTGTGTGTGTGTGTGTTGGTGTGTGTGTGTGTGTGTGTGTGTGTGTGTGTGGTGCGTGCAGACGCTGCCATGGAGGAGGTGACCCGCCTGGTGTCCACAGGAGACTGTGTGAGGATCTGGGATGCCGGTTCGATGGCCCTCTGGAGCAGTTTAACCCCCACAGCAGCGGACACCCGGTGAACCAGGCCTGCTGGAGCTCCAACAGTATCCTGAGAGCCAGTTACCCTGAGACACGCCTCCATCACTGGGTGTTAGTGATACATATCAGAGGGGGGAGTACTCAGGTCTGGTACTTGAGTACAAGTAGAAGTACTCAGATCTTGTACTTCGTAAAAGTAGAAGTACTCAGATCTTTTACTTGAGTAAAAGTAGAAGTACTCAGATCTTGTTCTTGAGTAAAAGTAGAAGTACTCAGATCTTGTACTTCGTAAAAGTAGAAGTACTCAGATCTTGTACTTCGTAAAAGTAGAAGTACTCAGATCTTGTACTTGAGTAAAAGTAGAAGTACCAGAGTGTAGGAATACTCTGTTACAGTAAAAGTCCTGCATTCAAAATGTTCCTCAAGTAAAAGTAGAAAAGTATTATCATCAAAATATAGTTAAAGTAGCGACAGTAAAAGTAGTCATTGTGCAGATTGGTCCATTTCAGAATAATATATATGATATGTTTTATAATGATTGATCATGAAAGTGTTCTCAAAGCTGGTAAAGGTGCAGCTAGTTTTCATGACTTGTATACTGCAGGGTAGCTGGAGGATTTACTCCAGGTGGAACTAAAGTCTGATTTAACACTTGATTATATTTCACATCATTCATCCACATCTGTGAAGTAACTAAAGGTATTAGATACATGTAGTGGAGTAGAAGTACACCATGTACCTCTGAACTGTAGAGGAGTAGAAGTACACCATGTACCTCTGAACTGTAGTGGAGTCGAAGTACAGCACACTGATAACTATGATATCCTGTGTGAATCCATGCTGGTTGTTTGTCCTGAGCAGATTTCAGATCAGTACCTGGTGAGTGCCAGCAGCAGCGGAGACAAGCTGGTGGTCTGCAGCCTGAAGTCCTCTCCAGCCCAGTGGTGGAGCTGGGAGACGGGGTGAGACTCTCTACATCCCACTGCTTCACTGGTTCATATCAACATGTGTTCTGTCTCTCTCTCTCTCTCTCTCTCTCTCTCTCTCTCTCTCTCTCTTCTCTCTCTCTCACAAAGCATGCTCTAACAGAGAATATGAACTGCCACCATCTAATGGAGATCACTAAAGTCAGCCTGAAGCATCCTCTGTGCTCCAGTCGATCCTCTCAGTAAACACAGAGCTACAGATCAGATGCACGCTGAAGG
>JAAKFY010000007.1:39083987-39091487 GCA_011823955.1 Dissostichus mawsoni
TCACACTCACACACTCACTCTCGCACACACACACACACTCTCTCTCTCGCACACACAACACACACTCTCACCCTCTCACACACTCACTCACACACACACACACTCTCTCTCACTCACACTCTCTCTCACACACACTCACTCACACACACACACACACTCTCTCTCACTCACACTCTCTCACACTCAAACTGTCTCACACTCACTCTCGCACACACACACACACACACACACTCACACTGTCTCTCACCACACTCTCTCTCACACACACACACACACACTCACACTGTCTCTCACTCACACTCTCTCACACACACACTCACACACTCTCTCTCACTCACACACTCACACACACTCACTCACACACACTCACTCGCTCTCTCACACACTCACTCACACACTCTCTCTCACTCACACTCTCTCTCACACTCAAACTGTCTCACACACTCACTCTCGCACACACACACACACACTCTCTCACACATTCACAGACTCACTCTCGCACACACTCTCTCGCACACACACACACTCTCTCTCACACACTCACTCTCGCACATACACACACACTCTCTCACTCACACTCTCTCTCTCACACACATACTCTCACTCACACACACACACTCTCTCACTCACACACACACACTCTCTTGCACACACACACACTCTCTCTCACTCACACCCTCTCACTCACACACACACTCTCACTCACACTCTCTCTCATACACACTCACTCACACACTCTCTCTCACTCTCACTCTCTCTCACTCACACTCACACTCTCTCTCACACTCAAACTCTCACTCACACTCTCTCTCATACTCACTCACTCTCTCTCTCGCACACACACACACTCTCTCACTCACACTCTCTCTCATACACACTCTCTCGCACACACACACACACTCTCTCTCACTCACACTCTCTCTCATACACACTCACTCTCTCTCGCACACACACACACTCTCTCTCACTCACACACTCTCTCACACTCTCTCTCTCACTCACACTCTCTCATACACACTCACTCTCTCTCTCGCACACACACTCTCACTCACTCACACACACACTCTCTCTCACTCACACTCTCTCTCACTCACACTCTCTCATACACACTCACTCACACACTCTCTCTCTCTCACACTCTCTCTCACACTCAAACTGTCTCACACACACTCACTCGCGCGCACACACACACTCTCTCGCACACACACGCACACACTCTCACACACACACTCTCTCTCACTGTCTCTCACTCACACTCTCACACACTGTCTCTCACTCACACTCTCACACACACACACTCACTCACATACACACACACTCTCTCTCACTCACACCCTCTCACACACTCACTCACACACACACTCTCTCACTCACACTCTCTCTCACTGTCTCTCACTCACACTCTCTCACACACACACACACTCACACTGTCTCACTCACACTCTCTCACACACACTCACACACTCTCTCTCACTCACACACTCACTCACACACACTCACACACACTCACTCGCTCTCACACACACACTCACTCACACACTCTCTCTCACTCACACTCTCTCTCACACTCAAACTGTCTCACACACACTCACTCTCGCACACACACACACACTCTCTCACACATTCACAGACTCACTCTCGCACACACACACACTCTCTCGCACACAAACACACTCTCTCTCACACACTCACTCTCGCACATACACACACACTCTCTCACTCACACTCTCTCTCTCACACACTCACTCACACACACACTCTCTCACTCACACACATACACTCTCTTGCACACACACACACACTCTCTCTCACTCACACCCTCTCACTCACTCACACACACACTCTCTCTCACTCACACTCTCTCTCATACACACTCACTCACACACTCTCTCTCACTCACACTCTCTCTCACTCACACTCTCTCTCACACTCTCTCTCACTCACACTCTCTCTCATAACACTCACTCACACACTCTCTCACACTCAAAACTCTCTCTCATCACACTCTCTCTCACACTCACACTCTCACTCACACTCTCTCTCATACACACTCACTCTCTCTCTCGCACACACACACACTCTCTCTCACTCACTCTCTCTCATACACACTCTCTCGCACACACACACACACACACACACACACTCTCTCTCACTCACACTCTCTCTCACTCACACTCTCTCATACACACTCTTTCACACTCTCTCTCACTCACAACACACACTCTCTCTCTCACACACACACTCTCTCTCGCACACACACACACACTCTCTCTCACATCACACACTCTCTCACACTCTCTCTCACTCACACTCTCTTCATACACACTCACTCTCTCTCTCGCACACACACACACACACTCTCTCTCACTCACTCACACACACACTCTCTCTCACTCACACTCTCTCTCACACTCACACTCTCTCTCACTCACACTCTCTCATACACACTCACTCACGCACTCTCTCTCACTCACACTCTCTCTCACACTCAAACTGTCTCACACACACTCACTCTCGCGCACACACACACACACACTCTCTCACACGCACACACTCTACACACACACTCTCTCTCACTGTCTCTCACTCACACTCTCACACACTGTCTCTCACTCACACTCTCACACACACTCACTCACATACACACACACTCTCTCTCACTCACACCCTCTCACACACTCTCTCACTCACACTCTCTCTCACTGTCTCTCACTCACACTCTCACACTCTCACACACTCACACTGTCTCTCACTCACACTCTCACACACACACACTCACCACACACACACACACACTCTCTCTCACTCACACCCTCTCACACACTCACTCACACACACACACTCTCTCTCACTCCCACTCTCTCTCACTGTCTCTCACTCACACTCTCACACACTCACACTGTCTCTCACTCACACTCTCACACACACACTCACTCACACACACACACACTCTCTGTCTCACACACTCACTCTCGCACACACACACACTCTCTCTCTCACACACTCACACACTCACTCTCGCACATACACACACACACTCTCTCTCACTCACACACTCATACATGCAACCTATTCTTGCAATTGTTGTGTATTGTTTTTGATTTATTACTCATGTGTTTACATTTCCTGCCTCCTCTATTTCAACCAATGAAACGTTATTTAAAAGGCTCTTTGCACACACTAAAGCTCTATCTCCTCTCAGGACCATAAGGAGGAGGTGACCTGCGTCTCCTTTAACTCCAACGACAGCCTGGTGGCGTCGGGCTCCAGCAGTGGAGACCTGGTTCTGCACAGCCTCACCAACCTGTCCAGCAAGGCCTTCGGACACGGCAGCAACCAGGTGAGCACATCACCTTTAAAGGTCTCCTATCATGCAAAATGCACTCTCTGATGTCTTCTCTACATCACCATGTGTCCCCGGTGTGTCCCCGGTGTGTCCCTGGTGTGTCCCTGGTGTTCCCCGGTGTGTCAGGAGACTCACAAAGTGTCAGGAAATGAAACCCTCTCTCTTTTCCTCCGTACCCACATCTCTAAAAACGGGGGATCAACGGAGCTGATCCAGATTTGCTGCGTCATGACCACATTACTAAAATGTGGGCGGGCTTTACCCACGGGCCAATCAGAAACGTTGCTGTCAGAAACAATGAGACGTGTTCTGGAAGTAATATGGTCTGTGTTTACATTAGCATGCTAACACTCAGAGCTAACCTGTACTGGAGAGAGTATGTGTGAAGAAGCAGGAAATCAAAAGGAACTCACCTTGAGGTAAACCTGAGAGAGAAAGAGTTTGAGCTCCATGCTGTTTCAGAGAGAATCCTTGATGTGGTTTGGAACATGATATGGAGTTTCATCACGGCAGCATTTAGCTGAGTTTCTGCTGGGAGAGTTCTCCTGATGAGATCTACTCTCTCTCTAAAGCTACTGACCCAGAGTCAGCTCTTTAGTAACAGCTGGGAGAGGGGGGGGGGCTACAAGGATCTGTTTGGGGTTTGGAGCAGGACACTTCAGAGACATGTTTATATATATATCTGTATATATATGAGAGCTTCTAATATATGCCTAAGAATAGTATAATAGGAGACCTTCAGTGTCTTTATTAATACCAAAACACAACAATATATATTCGAATATACCTGTGTATTGTTGTTATGTACTGTAGTACAATGTGCACATCACTCCCTATCTTATTTTACTGTATTCTTTCTTGCCTAACCAGCCGATCCACGCCCTGCGCCTGTCCCCCCTGCGGCGCTCCCTGCTGGGCAGCGTGTCGGACAGCGGCTCAGTGGTGCTGTGGGACTCGAACACACAGAAGGAGCTGCACGCCTTCGACGGCGCCCACAAAGCGCCCGGCTCCGGCTCGCCTTCTCCCCCACCAGCGAGCTGCTGGTGGTCAGCGTGGGGCTGGACAAGAAGATCGTGTGCTACGACACGGCCAGCAAGATGTGAGGAGCGGTCACAATACATTCATCTGTAGAGGACACAAGTACATATACCCAGAGAGGGACAAGTACATATACCCAGAGAGGACACAAGTACATATACCCAGAGAGGACACAAGTACATATACCCAGAGAGGAAAGTACATATACCCAGAGAGGGACAAGTACATATACCCAGAGAGGACACAAGTACATATACCCAGAGAGGGGACCAGTACATATACCAGAGAGGGACCAGTACATATACCCAGAGAGGGACAAGTACATATACCCAGAGAGGACAAGTACATATACCCAGAGAGGACCAAGTACATATACCCAGAGAGGACACAAGTACATATACCCAGAGAGGACAAGTACATATACCCAGAGAGGGACAAGTACATATACCCAGAGAGGACAAAGTACATATACCCAGAGAGGACAAGTACATATACCCAGAGAGGGACCAGTACATATACCCAGAGAGGGACAAGTACATATACCCAGAGAGGGAACAAGTACATATACCCAGAGAGGGGACAAGTACATATACCAGAGAGGGACAAGTACATATACCCAGAGAGGGACCAGTACATATACCCAGAGAGGGACAAGTACATATACCCAGAGAGGGAACAAGTACATATACCCAGAGAGAGGACAAGTACATATACCCAGAGAGGGACCAGTACATATACCCAGAGAGGGACAAGTACATATACCCAGAGAGGGAACAAGTACATATACCCAGAGAGGGACAAGTACATATACCCAGAGAGGGGACAAGTAAATATACCCAGAGAGGGAACAAGTACATATACCCAGAGAGGGACAAGTACATATACCCAGAGTGGGGACAAGTAAATATACCCAGAGAGGGACAAGTACATATACCCAGAGAGGGACAAGTACATATACCCAGAGAGGGGAAAGTAAATATACCCAGAGAGGGAACAAGTACATATACCAGAGAGGGACAAGTACATATACCCAGAGAGGGGACAAGTAAATATACCAGAGAGGGAACAAGTACATATACCCAGAGAGGGACAAGTACATATACCCAGAGAGGACACAAGTACATATACCCAGAGAGGGAACAAGTACATATACCCAGAGAGGGAACAAGTACATATACCCAGAGAGGGAACACCTGTACATATACCCAGAGAGGACACAAGTACATATACCCAGAAAGGGACAAGTACATATACCCAGAGAGGGAACACCTGTACATATACCCAGAGAGGGAACACCTGTACATATACCCAGAGAGGGAACACCTGTACCTATACCTAGAGAGGAACAAGTACATATACCCAGAGAGGGAACACAAGTACATATACCCAGAGAGGAACAAGTACCTATACCTAGAGAGGAACAAGTACATATACCCAGAGAGGGAACAAGTACATATACCCAGAGAGGGAACAAGTACATATACCCAGAGAGGGACAAGTACAATATAGCCAGAGAGGGACACCTGTACCTATACCTAGAGAGGAACAAGTACATATACCCAGAGAGGGAACAAGTACATATACCCAGAGAGGGACAAGTACATATACCAGAGAGGGGACAAGTACATATACCCAGAGAGGGAACACCTGTACCTATACCTAGAGAGGACAAGTACATACACCCAGAGAGGGAACAAGTACATATACCCAGAGAAGGGACAAGTACATATACCCAGAGAGGGGACAAGTACATATACCCAGAGAGGTAACACCTGTACCTATACCTAGAGAGGAACAAGTACATATACCCAGAGAGGGACAAGTACATATAGCCAGAGAGGACACAAGTACATCTACCCAGAGAGGGAAGAAGTACATATACCCAGAGAGGGACAAGTACATATAGCCAGAGAGGGACACCTGTACATATACCCAGAGAGGAACACCTGTACATATACCCAGAGAGGAACACCTGTACATATACCCAGAGAGGGAACAAGTATATATATCCAGAGAGGGAACAAGTACATATACCCAGAGAGGGGACAAGTACATATACCCAGAGAGGGACACCTGTACATATACCCAGAGAGGGAACAAGTACATATACCCAGAGAGGGACAAGTACATATAGCCAGAGAGGGACACCTGTACATATACCCAGAGAGGAACACCTGTACATATACCCAGAGAGGGAACAAGTACATATACCCAGAGAGGGAGCAAGTACATATACCCAAACAAGTACATATACCAGAGAGAGAACAAGTACATATACCCAGAGAGGGAACAAGTACATATACCCAGAGAGGTAACAAGTACACACTTTACTCAGGTAGAAGTACCACATCCTGTACTCAGCTAGAAGTATACACATCCTTTACTCAGCTAGAAGTACACATCCTTTACTCAAGTAGAAGTACAGATACTTGTGTTTAAAAATACTCTGGTAAAAGTAGAAGTACTGACTAAACTTCTTTACTCAAGTAAAAGTAAAGAAGTATGGGCTTTGAAATGTACTTCAGTAAAAAGTACCCATAACTAGCAGCTGTTTTAAAGAGTACCTGACCTCCCTTTATATTAATAGAACAATAATGTCATCGTTAGCTAATGAATGTTTCCATGCTGAACAACGGCAACATGACAACGTTTTCATTGGTCCCTCTTCTTTAGAGAAGACCAGGAAATGATGGATACACGGATCGTGTTCAAATCAATAGGCACGCAATGACTCTAAATAATAATGATCACGCCACCAAACACACATTCAGACTAAAGGAACCAGCCTGTTTGGAACATGGAAGAAGTAGAAAGTACAGGTATTTGGGTTCAACATGTAAGAAGTAGAAAGTACAGGTATTTGTGTTCAACATGGAAGAAGTAGAAAGTACAGGTATTTGGGTTCAAAATGTAAGAAGTAGAAAGTACAGGTATTTGGGTTCAACATGTAAGAAGTAGAAAGTACAGGTATTTGGGTTCACATGTAAGAAGTAGAAAGTACAGGTATTTGGGTTCAACATGGAAGAAGTAGAAAGTACAGGTATTTGTGTTCAACATGGAAGAAGTAGAAAGTACAGGTATTTGGGTTCAACATGTAAGAAGTAGAAAGTACAGGT